>NJFT01000211.1:0-70481 GCA_002221725.1 Scedosporium boydii
CCCGCCCCGTCTCGGTCTCCCCCCCCCCCTTAACGAACCAACATAATTGGCCAATTTAACAAAGCCTAAGTTGACTACCCCCTCCCCTCCCTTGCAGCTTGTGTCCTGCCAGGCTGAACATTGAAACCTGGACGACGATCGTCGTGGACCTTCATCCCTTGCAGAGAGAAATAATTGGGGTGGGTGAATTAATCGATTTTTTTTTCTTCATGGTAACAGTTTTTTTTCCTTGATGGGATGAAGTGGGAAGGGGTTTGATCTGAACGTTGCCCTTCCTTGGCTGGGGGGGAGGAGCGGGCAGGTGGGGCACCTTCTTGGATTTGTGGGGGACCCTCATCGTTAATTTATCGTGGAGGAACTGGAGCCGACATGTCCAAAACGGCTTCTATCGGCCTGAATTAATCACGAGAGACTGGGTAAGAAGAAGGAAAATGTATTTAAAGTATCAAATATTACTTGGCTCACAAGGGGTTAATCGGCAAGACACCGACTCGTGTCGACCTACACTCACTAACTTGCACAACTCAAATTACTTTGCCCAGATTTGAGGGTATATAAACTGTTCGTTTATTGACTTTTCTAAAACAAAAGTCGTCCCTCGAACAGACTTTTTTTGATTTCGTGAAATTCGTCAAGTCATTGCATTACGTAGAGAAAAAATTCCCCTCAAATACCCTCCCTTGAGGTCCATGCTATACCATGCTAACCATGCTGAGCCAACTCCAGAGCCAGCTCAGTTTCGCCTCCTCCTCCCTCTTCAACTCCTTGGTATCATGACCGTAATAAAAAAAGCAAAAAAAGGAAATGAATATCGTCCTAAGTCTTCTCGGGAAAAGTCTCATACTGAAAGTAATTATAGTTAGGATCCCAAATGGGACCACCGCTCGCGGAAACGGATTGGGCATTGTCAGCCACGTTGGCCGCGTCGACCGCGTCGGCCCCGTTGCTATCCGTCGATGTGTTCTCGGCAGGGAGAGCCAAGGTCGACTCCTAGTCGACAAAAGCCTCCATGTTTTCCATCTGGATGTCCGTCGTAGCGGGGCTGAGAAGCGCGGCTTTCATACTCATGTTGTTATCTATACCGTTCGGAAAGAATTGGCCACCATTGAGAATCATATCCTGATTGTTCTTGGCCGAAGACACGACGTTGGGCGACATGATAGTATTGAGCTTGTTCGCAAGCTTCTCGATGAGTACGTCAGAGCACTGCGCCATGTATCCAGCCTGCGTGCACTGGACGAGGAGATCGAGCTCCGTCGCGGGGCTGGGCTGGTTCTCGATAGCCGTGATGAACGCCTGCGCAGTGTTCCGATCCTGCGTGATGTAGGCGTGTCCCGAGGCGTCGCGAGCCTGGACCCAACCGAGCGCATGGAGATACGACTCGGGAGGTACGATCAGCATGATGGGGCAGGCAATCGCCAGGAAGTCGGCGACGTTGGCGTTGTCCTTGCCGACTTCGTCGCGTACGAAGGAGTACACCTTGGCGATGAGAGCCCATTTGTTGCGGAAGTGTTCACCGGCCCAGAGGACTGTGATGTACGAAGAGACTTCCTTCTGAGGGGACTTGAGGAAAATGGTCTTGTAGTAGCCTTGAATCAAAGTTTAAAATAATTAGACCATTTCAAAGTTTGACGTAGGAACGATAGGAGAATAAAACCCGGGAAGAAAAAAAAAAGACGAGAGAGAAACCAATCAAACTTACTTCGAAAGGCGATAAAGGCATTCAAAGGCCTCTTCGCCTTCTCAACCTTCACCTCAGGCTCATCACCCGACGCACCCTCAGGACTCTGGCCAGAGCCAACAGGCGAGGAAGAACCGAGAGTGCTGCCCGGCGAAGACCTGCCATTGACGACGGCGACAGGTCCTTGAAATTGAAAGGTTCCATCCTGGCCAGCAGGATGTTGGGAGAGGAGAGCGGAAAGACCGCTGACGACGTTCTCGGGGAGGAGGTCGAGGATCTGCTGCGGGCTCAGCCCGGCGATGAATGCGAGGAGCTTCTCGTTCCTGTTCGAGTTCGCCATCGTCATTGTTGCGGATGGGATTGGATGGGGGGATTATATGTTAAATTGTGCTTTTTGGGGGAAAAAATAAATGTGGTGGTGAATAGAAAAAAAAAAATATGAGAATAGGAGAGGGCGGTAGAGGCTTGGGGTGTGTATGGTGGTAGAATTTCTTTTCTCTCTATTTTTTTCTCGGGAATCTGTTTTTTAAATTCACCCCCAGGGATTGGAATGGATTGATGTGAGAAGGGGGAAAAGTGAAGAAGAGAGTGTTGCTGGAATATTTTATATAGTCGAGGAGCATTGCGAACTGGAGGAAGTAAGGGACTGCAACTCGAGACGGCAACGCGGAAGGGGAAGGCGAAGGGGAGCTCGTGATGCAGATGAAGGATGGAGCAAAAGGAAGGTTCGAGGCGCTCGTTGGCTCCTTCCCAAGGGCAATTCGATTCGAATATTTACAGGCAGGAGCAAATGTTTCAAGGAAGGCTCGCTCGAGTCACTCCTTCCACGAAATAACGATGCACAATGGCCCTTGCTCTAGCTTCGTCCATGCCAGAGATTATCGATGCCAGAAGTCTCTAGACTGTCCGACTAAGCAGAGAGATCAATGATAGATATGCATGCAAGTAATAAGAGGTTTCGGATGGCAGGCAGGCGGGCCGCGAGGTACGAGGAACCGGGAAATTGACTCACAGATAGAACTCTGCCCAAGCCCAGAGTCAGACTGAGCAGACAATCACATACGATGACGGCAAAGTCACTCGCTGACACCACTCTCATGGGATATTCTGATATTCCTGTTATACACACATCTCTACCTCAGTTCAAGGGAGTCTTCTCTAGTTCTGGATCCCAGCCAGCCCCGGCCAGTATTCCCTGCCATCACCAGGTCTTTTCGTTTCCACGTGATGTACGTATGTACGCACGTACATGCTGCATGTAATGGTTAGCGGCATGCCGTGAAAACCGCCCTCCCACCGCCCTCGCCAACATTACTGCAATCGTCGTTATTCCGTCCCGCCCAATCCGCTCACTCTGGGGCTTCATGTGCGATGTAAATGGAGCAAACATCTCCACAATCTCACCGAGAGATAGCTGACTCTACAGGTTCTAGCATATCATGGCCAAGACGACACTAGACACGAAGTAAAGGTGAAGATGCCGTTCATGTCCGCAATCGGCGAACGGTTCGTGGTGTGAGGAGTAACGACTCTTCGGGCAGTCAGTGGGATACACATGGTGACTGGGTTAACTGGCCGTGACAAGCTAACTCAACCTCCCCCCTTGGAAATCGACTCAGAGAAAGTGAGGTGCCTTCAGAGTCATCAGGCATAGACAAATCACCAGCGGTTCGGGGAATCTGCAGGCGGATCGATGACAGGAAGGAAACGAATCAGTCCTGCGTTGTTGCCAGACTCATAGGGTACCACAACATCGGAGCATCAAGGCTCAGGTACCATCTCGAGTCAGGAGGAGGCATTGACTACCCACGTGGAGTTGTTTCTAACGCCGAGCTCGTGAATGATTGATTGTCAACAGGCAATTGAAATGACTGGCGGTTCAGATTACCCTATTTTCAGATCTTATTCTGAAGCTAAGTATGGATTGGGCTACATGCCATCTCAATGGCTGAGAGTACAATGTAAACCTCTGTGAATATTGGAGCTAGGAAGATGGCGAAGAATCTCCACATCTTTTCCCTGCTGAGCTGAATATCGTCGCTACTGAGCTCAACCAAGGTACTCGTTTGACTGATCGGAAGGAACCAGCGCGGATATTCCACTTGAAATTTTTCTCTTCGGACTAGCACCGCTCAGTGTGGAAAGTGTGTGTGGGGAGGCACAGATGCAGACTACATGTACCATAAATCTTCACGGGGCGGTATCAAAATCCGTTACAGGGCTGAGCCCAGGCCGCCATTCCCTTTTCCCTCCACCAATGGCAACCCCCACCCGCCCGATCAGAATCAGAGAGTTCCACACTTTCGAGACAAGAAGGGTTCCCGGAGCTATCAGAGACGGTGCGTCGCCATGTTGGGCTTCAGCTACCAGGCCAGCGCCGACTCAATTGTCCGCCGTCGGATTCGTCTCTTACAACTCAAGATTGTGGGCTTCTTGTCCCCCACCCGACGCTCTCGACCATTGCGACAAACACTGCTCACCCTTCCGCCCCCTCGGTAGTATAGCGTCATGCGTAATTGACCAGCCCTGGAGAGGTTCCCGGGTCATAGCACGTCACAGGGCCGAGGCGAGACAAGTGACAGGGTTTGTCGGCGATGTGCTGGGCAAGACGACAGCCAGCCACGGCGAAGAACGCGGACGAGTGAGATACCAAGAAGTTTAAGGTAGGCAGATGGCGCTAATCCTGGAGCCCTAACGGTTGACAGTGGGGGGATAAAATCATTGGATCGCGCCTATTGTCTGGAGCGGAAGAAAAAAAGGATCGACAGGACCCGCAAACGCCCGAGCTTCGAGAGGAGCATGAGTGGTGAATAAAGAACAGAAAACAATCACTAGTCCATGCAATCATCCAGCTCTAACCGTTTGCGATGGCATTATCCAATATTAGTACATGTGGTCTCTGCAAGGCGGAGGGGAAAATAAGATAGGAAGAAGAGGAAGATGCAAGCAAGGGAGAGAGGAGAAAAAAAGACAAATCAAGCTGCCATGGGCGCGTAAAAGACATCGACTCTCCTTATCACGGCATCTCTCCTTCTCATAGCGTCTCTCCTTCTCATAGCGTCTCTCCTTCTCATAGCGTCTCTCCTTTTCATAGCGTTAAGCCATCTTAAGCGACTCGAAAATGAATCTTCCTCTTCACCAAAGGGATATTTGCGCCCTAGCGTATACAGCCTGGGTTGACGCCTGGCTTTCGAATGCCACCGAAGATGGCGACTCGGACAATCAGAAAACCAGCTTGACTTTAGAGGAGCTGGGAGAGCTATTCCGGGGTCCAAATATCGTGAGGCTCCTGGATCACGAAGTCCTCCAAAACGCAGTTCGATCCTTCAAGCGGCTCCACGCCAATGGACAAGTCCTCCTCGGCGGATCTAAAGCACCATCCTGCGACGTGACAGATATTCTCTCTCAGAGCTTCAATCCCGTCACATCTTGCACCTGCAACGGCCTCTTTCCCGTCCCAGAACACACGACAGTTGTAAATATCCTCGAGAGGGTAGACTGCCAGTCCGTACGAAACACATTGGACCCAATGGATCAGGTCCTAGGCAAGTTCGATGAATGGTCTTCGGGCGACCACTGCGACAATCTCTTCTCGGCAGAGAACATGCGCGTCGCAGTAAGCGACCTGCTCCTCGCCAACGCCGGCATGCTACCTCCTGCAGACACCTGCCAAGGCGCCGGCACCATGGCCGACATCCCCGTTGTCTTGGCTCCCGATCGACGACTTCACGCCCAGAACGACACCGCATCTGCCCTGCGCAAAGAGCTCTACCCTACCGCAGAGGGTCTTAAAATGTGCGCGGACGCCAAGTACTACTTCGCCACAGCCTGTGGCTCCGGATGGTACGACGAGGGTATTCTGCGAGCCGTCGCCGACTTGGGAAATGATATCCTGATCGGAGACTACAGCGCCGCCGCCGATGGCCCCATGCTCAAACTCCTCCAACAAGTCGGCGCAGCCGCATACGCTTTCCTCAAGCTCTGCGCAATCGCGCGGTCGGCGACAGAATGGCACCTCCGACTCCTCGTGGGAATGACGGTCCAGTTCCGCGTGCTAAGCTACTACGCAGACCACGCCCGCGCCCGACTTCCCGATGGCGTTCACGGGAGTCACATGACGAGCTTGATTGCTCAACGCCACATTGACATCGCTATTAGCCACGGCATCGTGCCAGCCTCTCTGGCGACGGGGCTCGAGATTGGTGAGGGGGAGTACATGCGCCTTGCGGAGGTATGCACTCTCATCAACGACATTGTTGATTTCCGGAGCGATACGTTGCGGAAGCAGCGCGAAAATGTCGTGCTGCGCGGCGTCAGGGGCAACTTTTGCAAATATCTCGACTCCCTCATTGGCAGGGTCGTAGAGACTCCTGTCTGAAAGTAATACTTAGGAAAGGTGGTCTAGAAATATACTTTGCGCGTACCGAGGTACATATTTCGCCTGTACATCTTTCGCTCAGAGGAGTCGGCGAGTCCCTTGAAAAAAAGGAAAGAAATAAAACTGAAAAGGGAGGGACCGGAAGGGGGAGGGTTTAGGGGGATGAATTTGATATCTCACCATGCAAACTCGGTCCTCAGTCGAGCTCATACGCTCTAATCCTCTGTGCGCTCGAGTCATCATGGCCTTTTGTAACTGGGCCGTCTTGGCTTCGCACCACAAGCTGTATGAACTTCTCACAGGCGCCCGGGAGGTCGGGACCTACCCCAAATGCGAATACTCTTCAGAGAAGGGCCAAGGTTCCTACCAAGAATTGCTGGCCGCGCTGTCGAACTACGGGACCTTGGCTTCGACCGATATCCAGCCTTCGGTTTGGAAGAAGCGGATTGATATGGACGAGACGTACTCAGTCGTCAGGACTCAGGGGAAGGAGCATGATGCCTGGCTGGCTGACATGACGCGTAGCTTGCTTGATCCGACCGTTCTTCGGAGGATTGCGGATGTGGTGCATTTTGAGTGGGCTGGACAGACGGGAGACAAGGAATATTGTCCGTAGACAAGTAACGAATGATCAGTGTGTATATGTTTGTCGGTTTGTTTTGAGTTGCTTCATATCTGTTTTAGAGGGAAAGGCGTTGAAATCTCATGGCAGAATAAGAATAGATACGAAATATAAACTGGATGACGGTTGCTCATCATAGCAGCATATAAGTCAAGTAAACTTTCAGCAGTCTTAAACTTGCCCGCCGTCCGCTCCTCCGTGGCTCGGACCCCTGCGGGAGTCCTCGCTCACCTTCACCACGGGAGATCAACACCCACAAGATCATGAGCTCGAACATACGAAAAATAAATAGAGCTGTTAAAGAGAAGTCAAGTAGAACCGGGTTGAAGAAGTAAAGAAAGGGGGAAAGGGGGCGAAAAGAAACCTGAAACTGAAAACGAAGAAGGAAAAAAAAAAAAAGGCGAAAAGCTCGCTCGCAGGTTGCTCTCAGGATCGAATCCCGGTTGCTTCCCACGAGCTACGAAAATTGCAATTTTCTAACCTTCTGAGCGCTCCAATTGACCACTTGGCCATTTGGTCGCAATGTCGCCACTGCTTGAGCTGCTCGGCTAGAAGTTCTTTCCATGGGCTCGTATATAAAGTTATCACGTCGTCGACGTGGAAGTACTGGCGGAAGGAGCCTCGGGGTGCTCTCAGAAAAGGCACCTTCCACGTAGAAATACGGATGCTTGACAGGTAGATTCCATTAAAAAAGTGCCTATTCGTACCAACTTGCTACGCTCGAGATTCCTTCCAATCGCTGCTCCATATAAAAGTTCCACATCTCCATTGCGTGCCCTTTTCCTTTTCCCCGGACGGACCCAGCGGCCGGGGACAGATGAAAAACGATCGACCTACGATAAAACTGTGGTTAGCTTGAGAAGATCGCGGCGGGAAGTAAAGGAGTCGTGAAAGGCGGCAAGCAAAATGACCCAAGAGCAACCTACCACAATTAACTCCAGGCTTCTTAGTGACGAGGCTGATGCAGTTTTCCCCATGCTCACACTTGGGAAGAACCCTCTTCCCCAAAAGTTTCGACCAAGACTCCTTGTTCTCAATAGGATCAAAGACCCTATCGGACTCCCTCTTCTCGTCGGAAGACGTATCGTTGTTACTCTCCGAGGGTGTCGATGCCACGGGAGTCTGCGCTTGTGTGCTAGGTCCAGAGTTGAAACCACCGCCGGCGTCTTCTGTATCGGTACTAAGAGTACTCGTGCTTGCAGTCGGCGGGGCCGGTTTCGAATTGCCTGGAGTGGATTTCGGTCGGAAAAATGCCTTGAGGGTGCTCTGCCCCGAATTGGTCTTCGGCGTTGACGCGCCCGCTGGCGTCTGTCCCTGCTTCGGCCGCTTGCTTGCCCGCGCCAAGGACTTGACTGGTGATGTTGCTGCGGGCCGCTTCGCAGGTGACCTTTCTGTCGGCCCGGAAGTTGAGCTGGCCTGGGAACTCGGTTTTTGCGGACTGTCATATCCCGTCGGTTTTGATGGCGGGGGCATTCCCATTGAAGTTGTATCATTGTTATCACCGGTATCGTCTTGAAAGGTCCCTGATGTGCTGCCCGTGTCCTCGGTGGTAAGAGCGGTGGGAGGTGTAGCCTTGGCGGGTTGTGCCTTCTTCATAAACATGTCCTTAATACTCCTCCGCCGGTCGAATTCAGGTATTAGTTTCGCCGACAACGGCAAGAGGTCCTTGTTGGACCATTCTCTTAGCCTCTGCCCGTCTCGAAACATGCCGTCTGGGTTCATGAAATCGAGAATATGGGCTTTCTCCCCGTTCAGAGTCCCCACCGTATCGGAAATAATCCCGAATACGGGACAGTGATCCGACCCCATCAAACCTTCTTGGATGTTCGCATCAATAAACCACTCCTTGATGCCGTTGCTGCACAGGATATAGTCAATACGGCTCCCAAAGTTGGCCGGGCGGGTATTCTTCTTGGTATCCCAGCACGTAAACATGCCCTCCCTGTCCTTGTGGAACACTCGGCACAAGTCCCACAGAACAGGATCCTTATCCTCATCTCGCTCGCCAAAGACATGTCCTTCGTAGAGCAGCTGGTTAAATAGCCTCCGGGAAGGAGAAGAGAAGAAATCCGCAGCCGATAAGCCTTCCTTCCGCAAACGCTCGGCAAGGTTGCAAGTGTCCTTTTCGGAACTTATCACGTTCAAATCGCCCGTGAGAATCACCTGCTTTCCTTCGGCGACTAGGTTCCTGATCCTCGCATCGAGGGCTTCAAGGAACGAGATGCGGAAGTCGTCGCGGCTCTCGTCTCGATTCGCGGGGCTATAGACTCCAAGGAGGACAAACGCCGGGAATTCAAGAATTACGCAGCGTCCCTCGGAATCCAGAGTCATCTCGTCGACGACATTGGAGAGCTGGCTAGGCCTTGGATAGCCTCCTATTTGTTCGGATGGGGGGAGATCCCTGTAACAGGCTGAAGAGTTGGGGCGGGTGAGGACGCCCATGATTCCTTCTTCGGCACGGATTGGGCAACATTTCGAGGTTCGCGTGTATATGGCAACCCCAGCATATCCTGCAACAGGAGTCAGTTATCTCAGTGAACGTAAAATTAGAAATTGAAAATAGCGAACCTTTCTTGTGCTTTGGGAGACTAAAGTGGACATCCCATCCCGGAACGAGCACCATGTCATCTCGAAGGTCCTTTCGTTGAATCTTGGTCTCCTGCATAACCACAATATCGGCCTCGAGTATATCGAACATGGCCTCCACTCCCAGTTAGCTCATTCTTTCTCAAAATAGGACAGTCTAGAATCGAACTCACCTCAAAGGTACGTGTTTGGCACCATGGTTGATATGAAAATGGATTCCTTATGCCGTTCACTAAATCAGCCACAAATGTTAGCTCGGAGATACGCAACTGAACGCTCGAAGAATAGACACTAACCATTCCAGGTCGTTATTCGAAGAGGCATCTTGGCGTCGATGTTTATTCCAGGCCTTGGCGCATACCTATCCTCTACGGCCAGGGGAGGTCATTAAACAGTAGAGGTGAAGGAGGCCGCCAATGCATCCAACAATGCACCAAAAGTGAGTCCCTGTCAACTAATAGTATCATCCAGTTCCTAGTTCCATGCACAAAGATAATTACGGCCCCTTTCCCCCTTCTTTTTGGAGACCACAGCAAGATCCAGACTACGGGGATAGATCACTTGAGAAAGCCTAGACCTTGCTCAATAACCTTCAAGGACGCCAGGGGCGAAATTCGATTGAATGGTAAGAAAGACAAAGGCGGCCGAGCACAAGATATTTTAGGAACGATTTTGGGAGTGGATACGGAGCGGCCCGAATAGTGTGGCTATTTCCGACAAGCGCAGCGAGCTGTGGTCGTTGAATTTGTGACGTCGTTCCAATTGCCACACGCGCTCTCACGCGGGTGAAATGGACATGAGGAGGCGGAGGAGTTTGAGGAGCCCTCGCGAGATCACGTGAAGCTACAGCACTCTTCCTCATCACGACACTCACTTCCCTGTTGCACAAAACCGCGTCTTCCGGACATGACATGGGGATAAATAAAACATCCACTCCCTGAACTAATTCGATTTGGTCTATCTCGTAGCTTCCGATGCCAACACAATCAATACCACTCCTTGGCCGACTACCCATCACCTATGAGTCTGCAGTCGACCATGAAGACAATGTCCTCAACCAAATTGAGTGGGCACAGGCTACTCACGAGTTGTACACTTACCTGTGGTCGAGAGCCCAGCGAGAGACGATCGCAACCTTGACAGCGCATCATCTCGGCCTCTCCTTACAGAACGACGAGCCCAGCAGCGTCGACGCGAAGAAGGTGCGGTGTGTAGTCCAAAAACCGGTAGACTGGATGCGCGGCTCCTTCAACGTTTGCATTCCCGTCCACGTAGAGGATTCTGCTGGCAACGTGATAAGAAAGGTTTTGATGCGCTGTCCACTGCCGCACAAATTGGCTGAGAGACACTACCCTGGAACCGTGGACGAGAAGCTGAACTGTGAAGTCGCAACGTACGCGCGGATACAGGAGCATTGCCCTGAAGTCCCAATTCCCCATTTGATTGGCTTTGGATTTTCGGATGGTGCCAAGGTAAGATGAAATCGATCTAGCTCAAACCTGTTATGGCGGCGCTAAAAGTCGACTCAGTATACTCATTCGAATCATTTGCCATTCTATATCCGTTGGTTTAGGAGACTTCGACGATACGTCTGCCAAACCTTTGGATTTCCTATGCCGTCGATGTATATCCGACATTCATCCCAACAACAATCACTTCGGATGGGCTACCTTCTCCTCGACTATGTAGATGAGACAACGGGGCAGATGCTATCTAACACCTGGACTAGCACGAGCCATAACATCCCAACGAAGCGAGATACCCTATTCCAAGGAATAGCCCGCTTGATATTAACCCTTGCGAAAATTCCCCTGCCGCGTATCGGCGCATTCGAATTCCACGATGATGGTACTCTTACTCTCACTAACCGGCCTCTTACCTGTGGTGTCATGATTCACGAGAACGAAGGCGCCCCTCGTATACTGAAAGAGAAGACTACGTATAATTGTGTCGACCCATATGTATCGGACCTCCTGACGTTTCACGATCAGCGCTTCACAGCCCAGCCGAATGCCGTCTACAGTGAACGGGATTGCCGGTCACAATTAGCGGTAAAAACACTTCCAAGAACAGTTGCACACCATTATTACGACCGGGATAGCCGTTACGGCCCCTTCCGTATGCAGTTCACAGATCTCCATCCTAGCAACATATTCGTCGATAGCGACTGGAACGTCACGGCCATAGTCGACCTTGAGTGGATCTGTTCTCGACCTGCATCTATGATCGATTTCCCATACTGGATTTCCGGTCATGCGATCGATGAAATCGGGGAAGAAGCGAGTATAGACGAGTATTGTGCGAGGCGAGAGGACTTCTTGCGTATTCTCGACCAGGAGGATCTTTCTCAATCCACATGCACAGGACGGCCAGCCTTTCTGGGTGAAACGATGCGGCTCGTATGGCAGACTGGTGCATGTTGGTTTGCGCATTGCCTGGACTCCGTCGACGCCATGTACCCTCTATTTGAGCAGCATCTTCGTAGAAGATTTACTTCATTTTCACTCACGGAGAATATGGAAAGGCTGATCTCCCGATTTTGGATGGAAGGCGTGGATGATCTAGTCGAAACAAAGCTTTCGCAGCGAGCGGAGTATTTATCGCGCCTCACCGAGAAGTTTCAGAGACCACTGGGCGTAGAGGATTCTAAGCACGTGACGCAAATGCGCCGACAGCTCTCGTTATTGTGACAACAGTTGTCTACTTGTTATGAAGTGAATGCAGTTTCCAAATGAAATACATCTGGTGCTTAAGTATTGGGGAATATGCGTTGATACGGTCCTGGTCAAGAGGGATTCGGCCCAGGAAACTGAGCCAACCGACCAGCTACTAGTAGTCTATGTAGTCTATGAACGCCCAATCGTTGTTTCTGAGTTGAATTGGATATTTATGATATTGAACTATGTCTAGAAAAGAATCTTATCCAAATTCATAATCTACCGTACTCCAGCTGTCTAGCAATGGGTCTCGAGACCGAGGCGGGAGGGAGGATTAGTCTAAGCTGATAGTGGTACGAAGCGGAGGACTCGGCGAAGCAGCTGTATATCGAGGGATGAGAAAAGAAGAGAGGAGAAGAAGGAAAAAAGAGAGAGAGAGAAAGGGGGCAGAAACGAAAGCCCCAAGCTTGCTTCTTTTCGCATTCCTTTCTAGTTCGCTTTGCTCGAAGGCAGGGAGTGGATTCAAATCCACTGCCCTTCTGGAACATAGTGACCCCCATCATTAACACGACGGGTCCTTCTGGAAGCTATTGGATCGACATGTCTCGCCAATGCAGTGCTAGCTCGAAACCTTCTCTTGCTGCGCCTCGCAACCGCCCATGGAGCTGGCTCTGATCCACCTTGGGGATGGGGAAGGCGTGCATCCCAATCTCCGCAATTGCAGAATACATCAGCCTAGCTACAAATCCTCGACGATGGGCCGCATTCCCCCTTTCCTGACCCACGATTATCTCACTTCTCCTAAAGGCCAACTAGCATCATGGCAGCATTACATTGACATCCGCCTCTGCAGATGTGGTTCGCCAAGCTGGGTGGACTAGCGTTAGGTCCCTCCTCCATACTGAGGCCGTGATCTCTGTTGATATGAGAGGCGATCTGAACTCAATCTATGGGCAAGTCGGAAATGAACCGTAGCTTTACTCTGTCATCGATGCATGTAAGGAGGGATCTTCAGGCAACGGGGACTGAGATAGATGGGGATTATGATGTGACATTATCCCTCCAAGTAACGAAAAGGCATTGTCCGTTTTGACAAATCATATCTTTCTGGAGATTCGTGCGCGTGGAGAACGTTGCTTCGCAGGAGTTACTCGTCATTCTCTGCCGTATTGCTCTCCTCGTTGATCCACGTCCAAGAAAGGCTATCGACCGCTCCAAACACGCAGCACTGACCCCAGCCACCATGTACAAGACAGTCGCAGACCTGAAGCGACCGGCGGCTAGGCCAGCCCCATCCTAAGGGAGCGGAAGGGAACATCCGTAGCGTACCAGGGTTGATATGACCCATGCAAGCGGCAATGTCCAAATATATCCCCCAATGGACAAGAGCTATAATAGGGCCCTACCTAGATGTATGTTGGGGGGTGCTGTGTTGAGATGGTGTTGACGATGGTCGAATGAGAGGTCCACAGGAGAGAAATCGGGTATGCATTACGTTGTCTTTTCTTCATGGGTTGCCCCATTCATCCTCATTCTTCTCGACCGGGGCCGTGGAGGTCAAATCTTGCAGATCTACTATGTATCGTGCGCACTCTTGATCTTGAGCACCCGCACGCGTCATTCATCAGAACACGTCATGAACGCCCACCCTGCACGTATTGACCCAAGTTAACACCCTGGACCAGGATGAGGATGAGACCTCTTTCCTCCTGCCGGAATCCTCCGATCTCGAAACTAGATTAGGACATTTCCGCCAAGAGAGCAAAGCACAAACCGTCCCCGGAGAAATTGATGTGTCTCAAACAAAGCTGCGTCCTGCGGGGGGCAGAGAGACTAGTGATTGTTCCAAGCCAATTTCAAGCTCAACTAAAAGAGTGGCTTGATGCTCTTGCATAGAATACTTCGTAATCGATCGGTGGCTCTTCTCTTCTTCTCCCCCCCTACAAGTAAGATATCTAGAGTGGTTCTCCTGCAACTAGTGAAGGCCACAGGGCCACCTCGCTCCAAGCCCAGAGAAAGAAGCAATTATTTATATAAAGGCCGCTCGAAACAATGTAATCGGAGCGGCGATCCCTTCCTTCCTCGTCTTGCTCTGCAGGGCATCGACTGATTCTTTTGTTCGGATGTTCTCCGTTTTGACGAGAGAAATCCAAAGATCCATTGTGGCGTCGCCCACAACCACCCCGACGCATGAAGGAAGTGTCATGTTGTCGCGGGGGTGATGGGTGATACTCTTTTCTTTGTTCCGTCCCTCCCCTTCCCTTTCCTTCCCACCACTTTACTATACCTTCTATAAGATCTTTATTTTTACTCTTTTCTATTCGCCAATGTTTCTGTTCTATCTCCAATGAAAAAAAGAGGAAAGAGTCGAAATAGGGTGGGGGGCTCGGAAGAGCTAGCAGGGATAGCAGACACTGCTGGGAGGAGGAAACTGTTGAAATCTCTGATCCTAGATCTGGGGGATCATCACTCCAGGGTCCAGACTGGACAGAAGAAGCCATTAGCAGCCAGTATTCTATAGCCTGTAAAGCTAGACTACTGCAGAGCAAGTTCGAAAGAGTGGTTGAAATCGGACCACGCTTGCCCTCAGCGAGCCACATCGCGAAGATCGAATGGTCGAATGTCATCCTTTTCGTTGTGTCCCCCCTCTGAAATGGAAAGAAAAAAGAAGACTCGCTGTTATACGGGCTCGGTACCGCCCGCATGCATCTGGAGAGAAGTGGAATTCCAAGCGGTACAGTCTCCTTTTTTCCCGGTTCCCCGGTTTTATGAAGGGAAACCCTAGCGAGACGCGAGCCGAGCCTTTTTTTGGTACCTTTCCGTGCCGGTTCCCGTGTTAGTCTCTGGGCCGACTAGGAAATATTGCCGTACGGCTCCACGTGGACACCCTCTCCATCGGGCTGTCGTCCTCGCGTCAGTGTTGGAGAGGAATTGGTTCCATAGGCTTTGATGAGCACAACTTCGGCTTGGAAATGTACTGGCCAGCCGCAAGCCATAGTCAACAAATATTGGATTCTTCATGCCGCTGTCAGGGGCATAAGTAGGCCGTCAATCTGTTCCTACCACATCACATTTCCCATGGAGTGCTTCATCAATACATGGTTGGCTATCTCTTGGGGTGCAGAGGATCAACGATGCGAAGAAGCAATGAAGATGTGATGGATCAGGTCACTACTTTCGTTATTCATGGAATAAAGCTATGCGGCCCGAAGGTCGCATAACGTCAAGCTTCGGTTCGATAATCAGTTGTGATAGGAAGAAACTTGGCAACGGAGGAATGGGCTATTAAGAATAACTGGACTGACTGAGCCTTGACGAGTCCGTTTTCTGTCTTGTGACGTCCTCAGCCAGACGAGAGTGTCCCAATCACAAAGAGTAATACCCATCAACAAAAACTCCCAGAAAAAGGGTTAATCAAAACTTCTCAACGGCTCTCGGCCACTACTCCCACTCGCTAGAGCACGCAATCTGCAACGGCCGCATGGCTCATCGAGCAAAGAAGCCCCAGGGGCCCACGCAGCCAGCCGTCGAGGTGTGCCTCC
Organism: Scedosporium boydii; assembly: GCA_002221725.1. Classification (NCBI taxonomy): domain Eukaryota; kingdom Fungi; phylum Ascomycota; class Sordariomycetes; order Microascales; family Microascaceae; genus Scedosporium; species Scedosporium boydii. The sequence continues at coordinate 15,467 of NJFT01000211.1, forward strand.
TGCTCAACGTATGACAGCGGAGCTATTCCTGCAAGACCCTACGACGGGGACCCAGGAGGGGCGTGTAACTTACTCAAAATCAAAGTTCACTCATGTGGTTGGCTGCGTGTCAACCACTGGTAGGTGGCCTATCGAGTTCGCCGCACTAAGAGGAGCCGGCGCTGCGCAAGCGGCTCCGGAAAGCTACAGATCCGAGTGTTCCCATGTTAGCCGGGGGCGTGCAGCGACGAGAGCCGTCCGTTATGTTTGTGATCATTTTTCGATGCTCTTCTTGTTTCAGCTCCCCAAGTTTCTCCGTTTTGGGTTTCCTTAGTGACAGGCTTGAGAGAAGAGTCGGTGCTACCGGGATTGCATGTTGGGGGTTATATTATTACCCTACGCTTGCCGTCGGCCGGGAATTCCATAGAAAGATCAATTGCCCTTTGTACGCCCATATTCATGGTGTAAAGAGAATCAAAGACTTGGTCCAGTTCTCTCCTTCCTCCCCTCTCTTCGTCCGAACATCTTCCCACGTATTCTATACCTAGACGTTATCCATCTTCGAAACACTAGCTTGTCCAAGTGTAATATTCCCACTCGTGTACTCGTCACAGTAATCACCATCTACACACCAAGCCCATCATGGCCCTCTCCACACTCCCCTCAAGCAGCCAACACCACGGACCTCCGAACAACAACAGCAACGACAACTCACGGGACAAAGACGGCAAACCCCCTCACTCGTCCCGATTCCCCGGTGCCGGGCGCCCCCGTCTCCGCTGCCGGATATGCGGCGCGAATTTAGACCCCCAACCGGCCCGCTCTATCCCCAAAGACGCGCCTCGCTCGAAGCGGGCACCCGTCACGGGCGTCCACCGCTACAGAAATGGCGGAATAATCGAATGTCCGTACAGCACGCGGGCTTACGCCCTTCCTCAACAGGTTAACCGGATGGTGATCGCCGAGGCGGCTGAGGCGGCGGGGATGTCGCGGGGTGGGAGACGGCGCATGGTGTTGCCTACGAGGATAGCGCCGAGGAGTGGACGCGAGGACGGTGAGCCTATGGACGAGGATGAAGATGAGGAAGAAGAAGACGAAGAAGAAGAAGAGGATGATGATGACGATGACGAAGATGATGACAACGAGGAAGACGGTACGCTCGAATCTTGTAAAACTCCATTGATCCCCAAACTACATTGCTAAGTCTTTTTTCTTCCCTTTTCTTGAGATGGACCTAACGAAGAAGTTTTGCTCCGACCAGATGAGAGCTCTCAAGCGTCCGCAGAAGAATCCTCAGAAGACGATGACAAGGAGTAAGATGCCGGGAATGCTTTAATGTGGATTCTCCACGAGGTCGTGCCGCCGTTTCAGCTGGAATTGGTGCACTATTTTCGGGGGTCTGTTTTGTTTTTTTCTCTCCTTTCTTGCGGGAACATCGGTGATGATCTCGTATGATTCCACTTATGGTGCCTTTACCGTCATTGATGAGGTGTGGGTTTTGTTTGCTGTCGATTTTGAGTGTCTGTCACTCATCCCCCGGTGTTACAAGAATGCTTGTTGTCTTTTTCAATAGTTCATGTCATAATTCGGGGAGGTAATGAGAAATAGGATAATACGGACGGTAATAGAATCCCTGCCTGGATGAGGATTAGAGGCGCGAGTGAGTGGGCATCCTGATATTAATTCGAGTACTCATCCTCCAGTGTGTACCTCCAACATCTCCACTCCTCGAAGGCGCATGAATGTCGCCAATTCAAGACGTTCTGGGGTTACGCAAGGTTGCGAGACATCGAGAAGCGTCATGTCACCACCAAGTCCAGAGCATTCCATTGGGGAAAAAAGTTTCTAGTTTCTAACGTAGCTTAGTCTAGGAAACAGGTGTGTACAAAGTGTTGTTAATGGACTTCTCCAAAAACCTCCTCAAACTCTTCGCGTCATCACCCTCGACCCAAGAACAAAAATCCTCAAAAATTCAATCTGGTCTGGGCGAGGATAGTCGGGTCGATACGCTTATTTGACCTTGTCGTGGTTGTGGTAGTTGACCTTGTCGTTCCAGCTATTTCAGAGGTTAGTATTCAGCGCCGACTCAAACAGCTCGCAGCCTTTCCGAGCATATCGTTTAAAGAAAGGATCGTGTTTGCTTACAAGAGAGTCTAGAATAACCGTTAGTATCGAGTCATCTTGTTTGGCAGCAGCTTCGTGTCGTTAAGGTTACATACCTTGTCGCCATCACCCCAGCTGAAGTTCCTGGCGCGGATGTTCTGGTAGGGGTACTCGGTGCGCTCCTCCAAGGGGGGGAGGTGGGACCAGTGCTCCCAATGGTCGTTCCAGAGCTTGTAGGCGTTGGCGCTAGCGAGGACGAGCGCGGGAATGCAAGCACTACAAAACAATTAGATTCATGATCCCAATTGATGTATCGTCGTCCACCATGGTTCCCAAGGTTCTCGTCCCATCTCAATGGGTCATAGTGGGAAAAAAGAATAATCACGCGTTTTTTCGGGGAGGGTTCGTACAAGAGGGAGATCTTTCGCCAGAGATCTAAAACAAAACGATCAATTAGCAATCCCATCCATCAATCGACCTTCAGGCTTCGTCTCCAGAAAAATCCTCACCAGTGGTGCCGGCGGCGTGCTCCTTGGCGTGCTGGCGCTCCTTGACAAACTCGTTCTCGACGGTGGAGTTGAATCGTCGCTGGACGGTCGAGCGGATGACCGGCGAGCGGAGCTGGGCATTCAATCGGGTTGCCCCGCGGGAGAATCGCTGGGAGAGCATTTTTGCTGATGTCGTCGTAGAGTCCTGTCGATTCTTGGGCTACGATCGAGTTCGCGGAGGGAGGGTTTAGAGTGGAGAGTTGAGCTTTGGTGATTGTGTTTCCATTTTGATCGTGGTTTCTGGAGTCAGACCACCTCGGTCCCCGGAATTACTAATTCTTTCTGCCTGAGGGGTCAAGCCTGAGGATCGACGTTTTGCGAGGACATGTTGGGATTTGGCAGATGGCAACATTTGGCGACAGCTTAAGCTATCGCGAGCTCTCCCGATGTATCGTACGGTTTTTCTTGGAAGCAACGGAGACGCTGTTTCTCGGGAACTGACGAACTGAAATCTTGGGGATTCAACTCCTGCAAATTGGGACAATTCTCATTGATTCAGGATGAGTTTGGTGAGAGCTCCAATACGGGCCTCACGGGCCTTGCAACCCGTGAGAGTTGCAGCTTGCTCCCACTCATTTTCGGTGCTCAATCGCCCTCCACCCAATTACCCAGGCCATATACCTCTGACACGCATCGAGAGAGCTGCGCTAGCCATTGGGTCCGGCCTCACGTCTTTCTTCAATCCCTACCGCGGCGGTGAGTAGACGGGGTTCTTCCTTTGCGGCCATTGCTATATTTTGTAATTCCTAGCCTGCAAAATGCTTTCCACGGGAGGAAGGGAGGTGTATCGCAATACTAATGCACCCTTCACCGTAGACATGATCTCCGCGTTCGGAGAAACCACCGCGACGCCCTACTTCATCTACCGCCTCCGCGACGCCATGCTCTCCGACCCCACAGGCCGCCGCATCCTCCGTGACCGCCCCCGCATGACCTCCACCTCCCTCAACCTCGACCGTCTCCGCAGCCTCCCCGCCAACACGGTCGGCCGCTCCTACGTCGGCTGGCTCGACCGCGAGGGCGTCTCCCCCGACACGCGCCCCCACGTGCGCTTCATCGACGACGCCGAATGCGCCTACGTCATGCAGCGGTACCGCGAGTGTCACGATTTCTACCACGCGCTGACGGGACTACCCATCGTGAGGGAGGGCGAGGTGGCGCTCAAGGCGTTCGAGTTCGCGAATACGTTGATCCCCATGACGGGGTTGAGCACGCTTTCGGTGTTTACGATGAAGCCGCTGGAGAGGCAGAGGTTTTATGAGACGTATTTGCCTTGGGCTGTGAAGAATGGGTTGAGGGCGAAGGATGTGATTAATGTGTATTGGGAGGAGCAGTTGGAGAGGGATGTTGATGAGTTGAGGGCGGAGTTGGGGATTGAGAAGCCTCCGGATATGCGTGATATACGGAAGAAGGTGAGGGAGGAGAGGAAGAGGATGAAGGCGGCGGCGCAAGCTGGCAGGGCGTGATGGTGATGCGCTGGAATAATTTGTATATTATTATCTCGTGACGTTCGTTTTGTTCATGATGGGAGGAGACAGGTATTGTCTGCACGACACCCATCTCAGTTTCAGTCCCCAAACCGCTAGCTTCGCGCAAAAACAGCAAAAAAGGAAGCCTTGTAATAACACCAATAAGGAAGAAAAATCATAGATCCAATAGATCATCGTCATCATCCCACACCTTCCGCCTAGTCACGACAATCTTCTCCTCTTCTTTGTTATCGGCCACGGCGTTCAACAACTCCTTGAGCTGCTCCTCAGTAACTTTCTGTCTGAGCTGGCCCGTCTGCGCCAACATGATCAGCCGATTCTCAATCTCGGTCGCCCGCGACTCCTTGACCATTCGAATTCGACCTAGCCGATCCGCCGCCTCGGGGTGTAGAATCTGATCGAGCATCGCCTTTCGCGCCTCGGCTGTGGAAGAGGAGAAGAATACCATGTTAGATGCATGGGGACGTGTATTTTCTCGGGTTCTCAGGGGTATTCACCTTGTTGTTGCCGCTGTTGCCTATCACACCGTCGAGGTTAGCGAATAAAACAGAACCGCTGGAGAGAGGAAGAGAATGAAGCAGAAAGAGAAAAAAGAAAAGTAGTAAAACATACTGCTCTTGATCTGCTTGCTGTCGGCCCTTGCTGGCACCACCACCGCTGGCCTTGAGCTGCTCGAGACGAGCCTTTCGGATCTGTCGATATCAAATATCTCGTGGTTAGAACCCCGCCATGGGGGCAGTGTTCCTGCAGAATACCCCGCGCCAGGTGGGCGAACCTACCTGTTCTAGCTCGTCGTCCATTTTCTTTTTGTTTTCGTCTGGGAGGCTGAGAAATGTAGGGGGATAGCTCGATGAGAGAAGGAGTTCAGCTGGAGTTGAGTTCAATGACTGGTTTTACTAGGGATAATGGCGAGGTGGGGTGGTTACGAATTGAATCGTGGTGATGTCGGCAGGTTTCTGCATTCAGACTAGGCGTGGCTCTTACGACATTCATGGATTGACATGCACGAACACGGCAAAGCGTGGGTCGTTCATTTTAAGTGTGGCGTTGGTGCCACAAGTGGCTGGAGCTAAATAGCTCTCAGTCGATTGAAGTCTTCATTCTCGATAATCAAATCTCATCACCATCATCATCACTCATGAACTCGTCGATGTCATGAAACTCGATGCATGGCGTAGTCTCCGACTACATTAAATCCGATGTGTCTCGGAGATTTGGCCCTGCGTACCTTTGTAAGCTACTAACAGTTCATCAGGAAGAAGATGCATTATCTCAACGGGATGCAATGACGACGATTGGAGGTTCCCATTTCCTTCCCCTTTGGTGACGCCTTTTTCTTCGCCTTGACCTAGAGACACCCATCAACTTGACCATCACTCGATGTCAGAAAGCGGACATCTATCCCCGCCCGAGCTACCTTGGTACAAATATATCTTCCCGGGCTACCTCACTGGAAGAACAAACGCTGAGGTTTCGAAAGGTTCCAACACCACCCACGTGAGGTGTTTCCCTATCCGGACAAGCAATACCATCAACTAATCTCTCCCTAAGCGGGACACCGAAAGTCATAGCTCTGCCAGACTTCATCGGGTGTACAAGTATTGGCACGAGAACCGGACCAGAGAAAAAGCTCACCTTGTTGCATCACCTGTCTTTCGACTAGGCGAGACCCCGAATCAAGGCACAAGGCGCGCCATTTCCATGACTAAGGGCGGCGGCGCCGACCTCATCAAGGTGTAACTTCCGCACTTCTCGCGCTTTGATTCCGAGTCGGAACACCGTCACATGTACCTAGAGGGAGACTTCACACCTTGTTATGTCATAGATATGCGAGGCTCCGACGAGATGGCTCAACCCTCTGCACCCCCCACGGGGACGGCTTGAGGCTGAATGCAAAGTCGAATGTTGGGTCCTTGGCAGCTGAAGTACAGAGGATCCTGGGGCCGCTATGAACGAGGTATGCGGAAGGATGGGGAGGAGTCTTTCGTGGTCCTGTTGTGAACCCAGGTCCTTGGGACATGGCCCGCGTGTTGACGTTCCATCCCGAATGCGCAGATGGAGTGAGCGGTTTCCAAACTTGGGACGAAGTAAAATACAGCTTAATTCGTAAAGAGAAATGAGGATAGTGACGTATTCGCCCAGGAAGAAAAAAAGGGTCGTTCCCGAAGAATGCCATAAACCCGAATTACTCTCTTCCTTACTGCGGTACACACTGCCCCGTATGCGTACGCCATCACTTCCTCCAGTTGCCCAATCTGGATTGGTATCCATCCAGTATTATCCAATAGCTTGACTACTTCGTACGAAGTATATTGAGAGTATTCATTACGCACTTACTGTAGCACCAGGATTTGCAAGGAAAGGCTCCATCTCGGCCAAATTCCCTCCGAAGTGGGGAGAATCGCACAATGGGAGAAGTCCTCGGCTTCCAATGACAGTGTTGGAAACGCAATCGGGATGTGTGAACGCAACCTTTATTACCCGCTCTGTGCGTCCATGTCGTAAGTCGGACGAATTGAGTTGCAGCTTCAGCCCTGTGGTGGCCAGTGAGTGTGCATTAGATCAAATCCTGCGGTGCGCACTAATGTAGTGGATTGTCTGGTCCTGGGAGGGCACTAGAGGCATTATGGCGCGGCCCAGGGATTGATAGAGTCAATTGAATTCTGTTCCGTTCACAGGGAATCCAGAGCCTGGTCATGGATGGGAATCGATTGATGCCAGTGCGCCGACTTCGTATTATCAATCATATCAATCATATCAATCAGTGCCATTCTTTTCTTGACCAACGCCACAAAAGCATGCTTGCACCGACTCGGCACAAGTACTGCGTAGGGTGTGGTAGGACAAGCCTGTATGGACCAGTCTTCAGAAGCAAGAGATCAAAACCGGCACGATCGAGAGACTCAGAGAGGTGATCCCTCCTCACCCAGGCCTGGCCAATTTTTTCCCTCTCTCTTTTCCCTCTCATCACTTGATGCACATCGCCGGGTTCCCTAGAGCCCCGAAATGGAAAGCAATTGCGTGGTGACCTGAGTCGGATTTGCTAGATCTCCTAAGCAAAAGAAGGGGATAGAAAAGTAGTAGAAGAAAAAAAAAAAGCCGCACTACTACACTTACGAAGCAAGAAACTTTTACTTTCCACGGCCAAGAACTTCTGTTCAACTCCACGCGGAGAAGTAGCCCAAAAGAGAAGCCCTTAGCGCTCGCGATGGAGCCATCAAATTCTATTCAAACGGCACGAAGTAACCGAGTCCCGAGAGTGAGTTGTGGACCTTCGTCCAGAGCATCAAAGGATCTAGAACTCCTAGCGAAGTGAAAATCAGTTGACTCGACACGGGTAGGGGGTTACATTCCTCTGTCGACTTCGGGTCTGCCGATGTGATATATGCAGTAACAAAATCGTTATGGTGCACATCCACGAGCTGGTGATAGAGAATCAAGAGCTCAACCCCGCGGGCAAACCTCCCAATCGGATAGAGAGCGCATGACGCATGACGCATCATTGATCTCTCCTCCATTGCCTTTCACTGTAAGTCGTTGTTCGGAAACGGTCCAACTCTCACGCCGGCTGGAGTTGCTCTGTCGTGTGTTTGGGCGTTGGGGAGATTGCATGGGTCCCCTACTAGTGTGCCCCCCACGCGATGAGAAAAGTAAAAAAAAAAAAAATCCGTGAAGCTTCCGCTTTGACACATTCGGAGTCGAGGGCTTTTGCTCTTTCTTCCTGGCATGAATGATGCGTCTGTAGTGACCTGTCGAAGGCAGTAACGTTGCCACTTTGACCAAGTACGAAGTATATCATTGATGAAAATGCCCGTCATGACTCGTTTCGAAGTCATTAAAGACGGTACCAACTACCACTTTCTGAATACCGATTGGATTGGCATCTTCGCTAGACAGAGTTGCTACTTCGTACTCTTCTCTCCCCACTACACTACTAGCTCAAGCACCACAGTGGCACAGGGATCATGCGTGTAATACGATGTTTGTTTGTATGCGTTACGTCTCCAAAACGGGTCTTGCAACTACGAAGTAGATGCAGCTTGGTCGGGTCAGTGAAGAGAACATGGATGCGATTCCTTCCAAAGGAGACTCCGGGCGAGACCGACGCCGATGCCGGCGAGGCACGTCTAATTATGACAGAACCGACCCGAAGGATTGAACACTTGATCACTTGATATCAATCCCTGGCAAAGACATACTTGGCGAGAGAAGTAAAAATAAAATCAAAATAGAGAGCAAAGACCGGAAACAACGATCCAATGCCGAGACCCGGTCACCCTCCATTAGAATGACAAGGGGCGCACGGTGGAGCTTAGTCCCGGCATGTAGTATTTGCGACTCCTCCCTCTCGCTCGGGTTCAACTGCGAAGTAAAGCAGAGTAGCAATATGAGCAGACCACACCTTCAACTAACCAGGCGAGATGTGAGAAGGATTCCCGCGAGCTTCCTAATTCAATCCCCACTAGACTCGAAGCTGCCATGTCCTCCGTGCCTACGAGTTTAACTTTGTTGGCTAGCGACATCGGACAGCGACGGCTTTGCCCTGAAATGTAGTGTACACTCGGTCTTCATGCCAAGTTTATCAGATGGATCGATCCATGGATCTGATAAAAAAAAAATTTCTACGGTCCCTAGTGTGACTAGTAAATCTTATCAATCTCCGCGCACACCCTGGAAGGGAAATGGGAAATGCTTGGGAAACTCAAGATTTTTTCGTTTCCCCCCTCCCAAACTCAAAATGTATAGAATACACTACACGGATTCTACGTCAATGTAGCCGTTACTTTCTCTGAGCTCGTCTACAATGACTTTCACCGAGTGATCGGCGGTCCCGAATGGGCCTCCACCTTCTTGCTTCGCGTAGACTAGAGCTGGAGGGTACAGTAGCCAGCAGTATCGTAGATGGGGTGCATCGACCCGACGGAGAGGTACTGGTGCACTAACGAGCCGGGAAGATCAACGAGGAAAAGGGAAGAAAAGAAAGGGTCTAAAATGTCCGGAACACGGCTTGTTCTTGTCTATCGTCGATGCCGCCCGAGACAGGCCCAAAAGTATCAGTGACATATTGATCAGTACCGAGCATTCCCACTACCACCTTGCCCGGGTAGTTTACGAAGCAAATGCGCGGTAGTGCGGTAGTGTAGTTCGGCGATCTGTCGTAGCGTCCCCATCCTCTGTTCCACTCTGCTCCTCTGTTGCTTCACTGCTTCTGCTCTCTTGCATCTGCAGTTCTCCACCCTCTCATACCTCTCACCCTTGCTCGACCCAGACCCAAGATCTGCAATGGAGCTCGAGGTCGTGCCGGAACCATTTAAGCAACCGCGTTTCCCACCCCCTCCTCCCCCCCCACCTTATTCTTGGTCGGCCCTCTTACAGACATCATCTCAAGTCCCTTCTCCATAAAGGCATTGAGCTTCTCCGACAGACCTACCTCAAGCCTGTCCTTCTATGGGCCCGAGCCATAGGCCGATATGCCCACCATGTCAGAAACCAAGGACGTAGACCAGCAACCCGCCCACGTCTACGGCGGCAAGTCCATCCCCGTCGTCCTCGACGCCTCCGCCAAAAATGTCGAGGACGCAAAATCCCCCGGCGTCCAGCGCATGGAGGCCATCCACGCCGTCATGACCCTCTGGGACCGCGTCTTCATCTTCTTCGGCGTCTTCCTCATCGCCTACGCGTACGGCCTGGACGGGACGCTGCGCTACGCTTACCAGCCCACGGCGACGGCCTCGTTCGACAAGCATTCGATCAATGCGTCGATTAACGTGCTGAGGGCCGTCATCGCCGCTGCCGCTCAGCCCACCTCCGCTAAGATCGCTGACGTCTTCGGTCGTGTTGAGCTTATCTGCTTGTCCGTCTTCTTCTACGTCCTTGGCACCATCGTCGAGGCCGTGGCTAAGAACGTCGAGACTTTTGCTGGAGGGAGCGTCATCTACCAGATCGGTTACACCATGGTCATCCTCCTCGTGGAAGTCATCATCGCCGACATCACCTCCACCCGCGCCCGTCTCCTCTTCTCTTACATCCCCGCCCTCCCCTTCATCATCAACACCTGGGTAAGCGGTGACGTGTCTCAAGCCGTCCTCGAGGCAACCACCTGGCGCTGGGGCGTAGGCATGTGGTGCATCATCTACACCTTCTGCGCCCTTCCCCTCATCATCAGCCTCAGCGTCGTCTCCCGCCGCGCTAGGAAACGAGGCTTGCTCGACAACTACAAGTCGCACTTTGCCCAGCTGGGATTCAAGAACTTCATCGTCGATTTGTTCTGGCGCATCGACGTCATCGGCATCATCCTCGTCATCGCCGTCTTCGCGCTGATTCTGGTCCCGCTTACTCTCGCCGGCGGCTTCACGCAAGGCCACCAGTGGAAGAAGGCGCACATCATCGCGCCGCTCGTCGTGGGTGTCTGCACGGTTCCGGCGTTCGTGCTGTGGGAGCTCCGCGCGCCGCACCCGCTCGTGCCGTTCAAGTTGATGAAGAACCGGGCCGTTTGGGGTCCGTTGGGCATCGCGTGTTTCCTCAACTTTGCTTGGTACATGCAGGGCGATTTCCTCTATACCGTACTGATCGTCGCGTTCGACTTCAGCATCAAGTCCGCCACCCGTATCACGTCTTTCTACTCCTTCTTCAGCGTCATCACCGGCACCATTCTAGGATTCATCGTCTTCGCCGTCAGACGCCTCAAGATCTTCATCGTCATCGGAACCTGCCTCTTCATGGTCGCCTTCGGCCTCCTCATCCGATACCGTGGAGAAGCCCACGGCTCCACCCGCGCGGGCGTCATCGCCGCCCAGATCCTCCTCGGCATCGCCGGCGGCATGTTCCCTTACCCGGCGCAGGCCTCCCTCCAGGCCTACCTGACACACGAGCACCTCGCCGTCATGACGGGCATCTACCTCGCCCTCTACAACGTCGGCTCGGCCCTCGGCAACGCCGTTTCCGGCGCCGTCTGGAGCCAGGTGCTGCCCGAGCAGCTGAGCAAGAACCTCGCCGGCATCAACGACACGCTGGCCGAGTTCACCTACGGAAACCCCTTCGAGGCCGCCGCTACGTATCCCGTGGGTACGCCCGAGCGCGAGGCCATTATCCTCTCGTACAAGTATGCGCAGCGCATCCTTACCATCATTGGTATTTGCCTCTGCGTGCCGCTTATTGGGTTCGCGTTTACGCTGAGGAATCCGGTGCTCACTGATAAGCAGACTTTGGCGGAGAATTGGGAGTCGGATAGTTCTGATGAGGGTGCCGAGAGGCGTGATATTCCGTGATGATTTTTTTTATGGTTGTTAGGGGGGACAAGAGAGAGTATGTGCGTGAGTTTTAACTACTGGATGATTTTAAGGATAATGAATAATTGTAAATGCGGAATGTGTTGTTCTGGTGTATTGTGGTGAGCTTGGTTTCCCTGTTGCGGATTGATGCGAGAGACTTTTTGGTTAGTTACAGATGAAATACCCAATTTTTCTTCCCTTTCTTGAATTAATTCTGATATTGGCCATATTGGTCCTCCCTGACTCGAGTGATTGATGCTTGATCTCACGAGGATCCAAGTCGGACCATAAAGTTTGAGTCAGGACCCCCGGATTAGAGCACTGGGGCAAAAGAAGAAATGGAAGGAGGGGAAGAAACTCCCGGCGTCCAAGTTGGATGGATGGGACAGTGACGCGAAAACGTGAAGGTGTCCGAGTTGTATAAGTGTAAGTGGAAGTCGTCAGGCATGTCGCATTTGGTTTAACCTTCAATAGCCTTTCGATCTTACACAGTTTCATTTTCCTAGATTGGGTCGCCAGGTGTATGATAAAAAAAAAAAAAAAATGCCACTGGCATTTCCGAGGTTCAGGGAGAGTCTAACCGAGAATCGAAAAGCACATAATACTCGTACAGCTCCGCGGCAGAGCCACTCTGATCTAAAGTCCACCGTTTCCGCTGCGCATCCTTCCCACCTAGCGATCAACGGCTTGGGAAAGAGCAGGAAAATAAAATCACGACATGGAGAATCACTCAACCCGGCTATGTCGGCTATTTGTGGCGTCAATGGCATGGAATTGGAGCCGTGTGCATTAATCTCGGGTTTCCGAGCCGACTCGAGGAGTATGATCTATGCCCGGCCAAGAGACGATGGGACTACTCTTCTCCCGTACGGCATTGTAAACTTCAACGAGGCGTTCTGCATGATGGACTTGAGGGGTCATATCTGGATCTGAACGGACAAGATCATCCAGTCACGGATCAGAAATTGGATACATGATGAGGTTGATGTTGGATCCTGAAGTATTCGAGGTGGATCGATGACGGCATCGCACTGGAGCGCAATGGTAGATTGTCTGAAAGAGTAGCTAATAATGGGTTTTGTGTAGCGCGTAGATCCGTTCAATGTCTCAAAACCGTTCGAATTGGCGTCACGATTTATCTTCAAGTTACTCCAGACGTTAGCACATGGTCAAGGAAGAAAATAGGCTAGCGGGAACTAGATTAGTAACAACATGCCGGGATGGGTCCACCGTTTCTTCAAGCTACGTGGGCGATCTGCGGTAACTCTGTTGCTCTGGAGAGGATGCCGGCTTGGAAGCTTGTTTCATGATCGTCACCTTTCGCAAGCATTAAAGAAACAGCGAGTAAGGGACCAAGCCGTGTTTCAGATGCGAGTGATGTCATCCCAAGAGACCTCTAGCAACCATCAGATACTGATGCTGTTTATACCTGGTCCGGTCAAGTTAGTGACGAAGATCCTATTCCTCTATACACGTGTAAAGAAAGTGTGTTTGTGAGACGACAAGTATATGTACAACAAATCCAAAGCATCTGTTTTCGACTCCGAAGGCAAATTAAGCTTCCACACATATCCACAGGCTAACCGTTTTCGAAGCCTTGGGTGACCAACGCGACTTTGACGTTCAGTATCTTGCGAGGTGCAAATCTCGGAGTCCCTCCGGTAATCATAGACTGCCAAAAATCACTCCCCAAACCTGGTGATATCATACTTCTCCCATTCGATAGTCCCACCTCTCCAAGGGTATTGGTGTCGTCACCCCGCAAATCCTTGTCAGTCCCCCTTCAAGGTTGTCGTCTTCACTTAGACATTGTTGGAAGTGTAGGTAGCTGGTTGCGCGGTAGCAGGCTGAGCAGGAGTCTGGCCAGTCGTCTGGCCCGTAGTTTGGCCAGTAGGTTGGGCCATAGGCTGAGTTGCCGATCCACGGTTGTGCTTTTCTCTCCTACAAGTTGATCGTGTAGTTAGCATTTGGCCCAAAATAACTGATCTCCCTAACAACCTCACGAAAAAACAAACTGTAAGGAAACAAAGGTTACTCACCGAGAACCAACATATCCCTCTCGGTCCTTTTTCCATGGGCCAGTCTCGTAGATTCCCAAGAGAGCACTGCCGAGCCACATGATGCTGCTAATGAAGCAAAAGGCAAGCAGAGTCCTCCACGTCCCACAGCGGTTACCGTTCCAGGAGAACCGCCAAGTGAATCTGAACCAGAACCCACCGCAGCCGCGAGACAACTAGTGAGGGGCCGTGTTAGTAGCCAAAACATGGAAAACTGAGGCTATATAAGAAAACTCACGTTGGTAAGAAGTCCAAAGGCAACCATCCACATGATAAACATGGCCGCATCAAACGGGAACGCCCAAAACGTAAACCGGAACGGCGCCATCAGCAGCAGCGAAAACACGATGCTGATGACGGCGATGGAAATCGTGTAGTTGATCTTTGCGCCATTGCTTAGGTGATGGGTATGGAGGTGGTGGATGAAGCTGCCCGAGATGCCGGTGACGATGACGGCGCTTATGAAGGCCCATGCGCGGAGGATGACGGAGATGACTTTGGATGCCATGCCCATTTTGACGGTATTTTTGTGTTGATTGCTTTCTTTTGATGTGATTTTTTGTTTTTGTATGTTCTCTCTTTTTCGGTTCAGTATTTGTTTCTCTGATTCTGTTCTTGTCAAGAAGAGTCCAACTTTTCGCTCTCGGGGGGCTGGAAAGTGTCGGGGTTCTTATTCTCCAGGACAGCAAGAGGTGTAAGTGAGCCAGACACCCCTCGACACCCCTCAACACACCTAGGTTCGCTAGTTCGCTATTCGCTTCCCACGTTTCCTCACTCATAAATCAGGATCATTCCTCACATCGACCTTCTCGCGTGGTCCAGCTGGAGCTAAAGCTCCTCGGCGACTCCCAAAACGCCACATGAGAGTATCCCAACGTCATCCGGCGGGTGTCCCGGGATTCCATTGTTGAAGAGATCTTACGTCTTCCCGATTTGTGGGAGGCAGAAGAACATATTTGAGTTCATCCCTCCATCGAGAGCGTTTAATAGATTGTTTCCCTTTTCGACATCGGACTTGGGTGGCTGAGAGCTAGGATGAGGACCGACTGATGATCACGTGGAGGGAGCGATGATGCGATGATGCTTGTCGGAGCCGAAGAGGCGTGATTCTCTCGGACAACCGAATCGTTCCGATTCCCCATGTACGGAGTATATAATTCTAATGCCATCATATTCGAAAAATCGTGAATTAGAAGAAGTCTGCAAGACCAAATAAGTGTACAGAGCTGAACATGTCGCGCGCACCATCTCTCGACGACAGGCGCGACTACGATGATGCCCAAAGGGGCTTCATCGCCGCCTTAACTCCCGGAATCATTAAAAACGCCAAGGGAGAAGTCGTCTGGAACATTGATGAATATGCGTTCCTCGAGAAGGACTGTCCAGCGACGGCTCACAAGCACCTCTGGAGACAAGCCCAACTCATCGCCAAACAGGGCTTATTCGAAATCAAGCCTGGCATCTACCAAGTCCGGGGCCTAGACCTCTCCAACATAACCATCGTCGAAGGCGAGAAAGGCATCGTCGTTATCGATCCGCTCATCTCGTGCGAGTGCGCTGCCGAGGCATTGCAGCTCTACCAGACTCACCGGGGTAAAGGCAGGCCCGTGACGGGGCTGATTTATTCTCACTCTCACGCGGACCATTACATGGGTGCCGCAGGAGTCTTACCCGAGGGTTGGAAGAACGATGGTAGTATCCCGATTATTGCACCGGAGGGATTCATGGAATCGGCTATAAGCGAGAACATCCTCTGTGGACCATCCATGATGAAGCGCGCTGTGTTCATGTACGGCACCGCCATCCCGCGGTCTCCAACGGGACAGATTGGAGTCGGACTGGGCCTGGGTACTAGTACTGGGTCGACGTCTCTCATTCCCCCGAACGTGCTGATAAAGAAGACGGGGGAAGAGCTCGTTGTTGACGGCGTGCGCATCATCTTCCAGATGGTGCCTGGGACTGAAGCGCCGGCGGAAATGAATTTCCAGTTTCCCGATTTCGGAGCTCTCTTAATCGCCGAGACAGCTACTAACTGCCTGCATAATATCGTGAGTTAGCTGGAGAGGGGTTGCGTGTTGATTTTGGCGGAGGACGCTTGAAAATGTTAACTAACTCCGCTGCCACCCCGTCGTCCTTTTAGGCCACCCTTCGAGGAGCCGAAATACGAGACGCGAAAGCATGGTCGAACTACCTCGACGAAGCCATTGTGCTCTTCGGAGAAACGTCAGACGTCGTCTTCGGAAGCCATCATTGGCCTACATGGGGCCGGAAAGAGCTCATCACTCGGCTGTCTGAGCAGCGAGACTTGTACGGGTATCTGCACGACCAGACCGTACGTATGATGAATCTAGGTAGGTCTACGAAAAAGCCCCGGTAGAGAAGCCACAGCACTGACTCCTTTTCTCTCCTTTTCCATTCTAGGGATGACGGGTGTGGGGATTGCCGAGAAGATACAATTGCCGCCGGCGCTGTCGCGGGCATGGCATTGTCGAGGCTTCTACGGTTCGGTAAGCCATAATGTCAAGGTATGCATACCATGAACTTCCCCTCGCTCGGATAAAAGAAAGAAATGAATAGAGACGAGCTAACGTAGGGCTGGTCAAAAGGGCATCTACCAAAAGTACATGACCTGGTTCGACGGCAACCCGGCGCATCTATGGCAATATCCCCCGGCGGAGGAAGGAAGAAGATACGTCGAGTGCATGGGAGGCGTTGACAGTCTCTGCGACAAGGCCGAGCAATTCCTGAGCAAGGGGGACTCCCGGTTCGCAGCGACGCTGCTCGCCCACGCTGTGGCGGGATACCCCGATCACGCGAGCTCCAGACCGAGGGATCTCCTAGCCTCCGCGTACGAGAACCTAGGATACGGCTCCGAAAACGGGACGTGGCGCAACTTTTACCTGACGGGGGCTCTGGAGTTGAGGACGGGTAAACGAGTCGGACAGGACACGGATTGGAGTACGCCCGGGACGCATCTGTCTGTTGAGCAGTGGTTTGACGTCATTGCTGTCCGGCTGAATGGCGAGAAGGCTGCCGAGGCGTCGTTTACGATTGATTTTGATGTGACGGATGTTAAGAAGAAGTGGCGGCTTATAGTGAGCAATGGGGTTCTGACAAGACGGTCGCTGGGGGCTGGAGGAAGGGATGGCTTTGACCTGAGGTTAGTTTTGACGCGGGATCAGCTGGGGGAGATACTGCAGGGGAAGAAGGTCAAGGTGGAAAAGCAGGAAGGGGATGCTCGGGTCCTGGATGAATTGCTGGGTTATATCAGGAGTTGAGGCATTGGCATTGGCCGCTCTGTCGTCTTGATCGAGGCGCCGAGATCTGAGATCTGAGATCAGGGGTATTCTATTCTGGTCGAGGAGCTGTGAGATGGGCAAGAAGACGACGGTTTCCCCCAAGTATATCGGGATAATGCTTTTGTATATTTAATATTGAGAACCACTTCATAATACGAGAGAATACATAGACCAGATCATAGCTTCGTCAAGCTGCGTACACAGTCCATTATTGTTGTCTCAAGGCGGGGTCAAGGTGCTTACATCATAGCATCGTTTGTCTTGTACCTCAATTGCTTCAGTAAGCTTAACAAAGACAAAGACAAAGACAAGCAGAAGTCGGAGTAACTTTGACACCACTGACCAAAGGAGACCCCGCCTTGGCACCTTCTGTGCCTTTATTGATTGATTCATTCGAATCCACCCCACCACATTTGATCAACCTCCACATCCACAACCACAACCGCATTCTTCCGCACCTCCAACGGAATACGAACATCGTCACGACCTCATCCAAACCACCCCGCATCTCGAATCTACCCTTCACCGTCGCTGATACCTAAAGACCACTTGCGCAACCCGCTCAGAAACGAATCAAGCTCCTTCTCCGCCTACATACGTCAAGGGGACAACCACCCCGGAGGCTCCTTTGGTCACGCCCCCTCAACAACCCGACTCTCCCCCAGTAGTTCCCCCCCTCCCGCCGCCACCACGTCGTCCCACGACTCGTCCGGCGCCGCCCCCGGTGAAGGGCCGGCACCGGCACCCACCACATCCCCCACCTCCCCGCGCTTCCACCGCCCCATCCTCCAATCCATGCCCGACACCCGCCAGCAGTCCTTCGACGAGATCTACGGCCCCCCCGAAAACTTCCTTGAGATCGAGGTCCGCAACCCCCGCACCCACGGCGTCGGCCGCCACATGTACACCGATTATGAGATCGTCTGCCGCACGAACATTCCGGCCTTCAAGCTGCGCCAGTCGACTGTGCGCAGGCGCTATTCCGACTTTGAGTACTTTCGCGATATCCTCGAGAGGGAGAGCGCGAGGGTGACGATCCCGCCGTTGCCGGGGAAGGTGTTTACGAATCGGTTTAGCGATGATGTTATTGAGGGCAGGAGGGCGGGGTTGGAGAAGTTTTTGAAGATTGTGGTCGGGCATCCGCTTTTGCAGACGGGGAGCAAGGTTTTGGCTGCTTTTGTGCAGGGTGAGCTGCTTCTCTTTCTCTATCGAACTCCGTCTCTCTCTCCGACTTGGACGCTAACGAAGCTCTGTGTAGATCCAAACTGGGATCGGAATGCCTGGTGAGCTCTCGCGGGCTTAAGAGAAGCGAACAGAGATCAACGTAGATCTCGCATCTCGCCGACGAGATCATGATCTACCTACCATTAAGCTGTGCGATATTTCCAGGCGTTACGAATTTTGGGAGAAAACAGGACCTTGGCGGATGGAGCAGGGCACGAGTTTTCCACTTTCAATGTTTCTATTCTTCTCCTCTATCCCTTCTCGTTCTCCTCGTTTTTTACGTTTTCTTTTGGTTGTCCTTTTCTTTTTCTCACCTCCCTCTCCTTGTTTCTGCTGTTGAAGTTCTTCATGTGTACTCACGTACCTTGTGTGATTGATATGGGGACGTATGCTGGTGTTGTAGTCGAGATTGTTAATGTTTGAAAAAAAGGTAGCACTAGCGATCCGGACACAAATCAAAACAGTTTACATTCTTCACTAGTCATATCTGTCCAACGCAAGCCATCTAGCAGAATGCACCATACATACAGAGAGAGGTTGTAGGGAATGATGCGTCATTATATTGAGAGCCTCCATGTATAGCAACCTGGAGGATTATGTCTATAGAGGATGGTATCACAGGCCCTTCCTTCACATAAAGCGTACATTAGACGTATCGTACACTTGATCTCTTCTCCACTTTCCACCTTGCCCCATCCACCTTTTTCTACCCCAATCTCAGTTTCTCTTGGGAGAAGAGTGTGCATATGTACAAGATCTCTCATCTGCTGCTCAAGGCCCCAACGCCTTCCGAAACCCCAACCCAATGAATGTGGTTCTCCTTCTTTCGTTTTATCCCTCTCCGATGTCTTTTAGTAGAAAAACCCAATCAAGCTCCTCCATTCTATTCCCAAACTGGCAAATGGAAAACGGATAGGGTTGAGAGATTGCAAGAAACAAAAAAACTCCAAAACATGATGATACAAAGCCTGATTGCCTTTCAAAAAAAAAACAATGTTGGTACAAAAGCTCCTCTTTTCCTATCGGAGCTTGCCGTAAAGTAGTGGAGATGGACTTTCCGTTTCTTTTTTCTTTCTTCTAAGCTGTGGTGCCGCAGATTCGGAGGATGCCTTCGTACATGCCGAACATGATGGCAGCGCTGGGCACCGTCCGCATCAGGTGCGGAGTCATTCCGCCGTAGAGACCGGCGAGGCCTTCTTCTAACCAGACGCGGCGGAAGCACTGGATCAGGCCTGTGTATTTCGGTTGGCCGTTGGCCATCGGGGCTTGTCGTAGTCGTGTTCGGGCGACCTAAAAGGCAGAAAGATTAGCCAATCCATCAAGCATGTCGCAAAATATCCAGAAACAAGCCGAACAAAAACTCACCTCATGAGGATAGGCCGCAACAGCAGCAATCAACTTCGCCCCACCAGCCGCAAACACCTTCCCCGTCCAATCCACTGCCTTATCCCACGCCGTCTTCTCCCTCCCACTCAACTCAATCAAGGCGTTCCTCCTCGCCAGATAGCTCTTCATCTGCTCGTACATGACCCACTGCATAGTCGACTCCGCAACGCCCAAATAACTAGCGCTCATCCCCTTATACATGCTCCTAAACCCCTCATTCCTCAAAATCTGCCTCGTGCAATCCCAACTATTCCGATACTGCCTCTTCGTCACGCCACCGCTCTGCTCCGCCACGTTCTTATCAAGCTGCAACCGCGTCTTGATCATCCAGATGGGGTTCGTCGCCGTAGACGTAACGATGCCAGCCAACACGCCCGCCGAAAGGTGCACCCACGCAGCCTCCTCGCCGCCGTTGGCGTATTGTGCTATTAACCGCTTGCCGTTGCCGTACGTGTAGAAGCTGATGCTGCGGGCGGGCACGACGCCGACGAGGTTGGGGCCGAGACCTTTGAAGAGCGCGCGGGGTCCCTCGATGCGGTAAACCGAGGCGAGGATCTGGATCGTTTCGCGGAGGTGGAGGGATGCGGAGCGGAAGAAGTTGAGGGAGCTGATTTGCGTGTGGGCGACGCGGGAGGCGCGGATTTGGGATTGGTAGAAGTCGGATTGGAGGCGGGTTTTGAGGACGTCGAGGGGGGCAGTAAGGGCTGCTGCCGTCATGCCACCGACACTTTTTGTGGGACATCTTGTTAGCCTTCGCTTCTTGGCCGCGAATATGGGAGACGCCCTAAGGGGGTTGAGATGTGCCTTACCCTCCGGCGACGAAGTGAGCCCAGGACTTGGCGAAAGGCGACGCCTCGGGCATGGAATTAGGTAGCACATCGCCCGTCTCACGCGATTGTACCATGGCGGCTCGCTCAGCGATGCGGGTATCATGGGGGCCCGCGGCACCCCGGAAGAGTTTTTCGGATGGTGGATGTGAATGCGCCATGGTCGTATTTCGATTCGATTCTTTGTGGAGTAGGAAAAATAAATGGGTGAAAGACCAGGCGCGTTATTCAGACCGCGCTGGTTGCGATTGTTCAGGATCTCGGCGGTTGTCGAACGACGGTTTGGAGGGAAAGCAGAAAAAAAAAATTGTTGGAAGGCCTGCCAGGTTGCGATTGCCTCACACGCAGTAGATCATCCCGTTGCAGCACATCTAGGACGAGAAGAGGAAATCAATTATTAACCGGTGAAATAAAAGAATGAATAAATTAAGATGAAGTTTGCAATAGTAGAAAGATTCCCCCAAGGGCCAAGGAGATCAACTTAGACGAAAAGGAAAAAAAAAAAAAAAAGGTTCTGGTGACATCGAATCATGGACTAAGTTTAAAAGGGCAGTTCCAGTTGCAGTTTCTGGTCGGATTTGCCCCGGGGAAATTTTCAGTACGAAGTCCTGAGTACAAATAACTTGTACCGTGTTAGTAATGGAGAAAATAATCTTGATCCCTGCGAATTAATGAAGTCACGTCACTCCAGACGCGCATCTTCACTCAACTTGTTCCCGACGTGTTGGGCGGGATCAACCGACGATGGCCGCACAGACCATCCCTGATGTGTCAGCGGTTTTATCGAAGTATGCAAATACTGGAATGCACTGTAACCCGCACTCATCTCAACTTCCTCTCATGGATGGACTAAAGACGCCGCATCTCAGCTCTGTCTTACTTCCACCTTCCCTTGATCATTCTCACTTTATATTAACAGAAACCTCCTGTAGTCCTTGTGTCCAATCTATTCGTTTTTGTTTCTACTTCTTCCTTGTGCCTCTCAGGGATCTATCTAAACAATTGTTGCATAATAAACGAAGATAAAAGGTGCCCTCTTCCCAGCTCAGTCCTGAGTGTTCAGGTCGTAGCAACATCCGACTCTGACTATCAAATTGATCCTCCTGTTTCCCTTTCGCTCCCAAGAATGCAGTACCTCGGTAAACGTGTTCTATATCAAACCCTCATCATAATACCATAACGCCCTCAGCATGCCTCAATTCCACCAGCAGAACCTAAGATGGATATGCTCTACTGTCATCACGGGTGCACTCCATGAGCAGCAGCCACGGGACTAGGTAACGGCAACACCCCAAGTTGCACCTCCTTCATCTCCATCTCCTTGACCGGCGTACTCAAAAAGTTCGGATCCCGCGGTAATCCCGTTGGCAGCATCTTCCGCGGAGGGCTCGTTTGCGTCGTGATGGAATCGATATCCATTCGCGACGAGGGTGTCTCCTCCCTATTCCCGGACCCCGAGGTCTTTCTACCGTGGTGCTGAGGTGGGTGATGAGATTGGGTAGCCCCGGCGTCTTCGCCTTCGATCAGGGCTCTGTGGGGAGGGCCTTGGTCGTCGACGACAAGCCTGCTGACTAGGTCCTGACGTAAAACAGGTTGACTTGTCGGAGGGGGCGGTTGTGGTTGCGGTTGCTGTTGCTGTTGAATGCTCGGTAGCTTATTTTCATTTCTCTCGTTCCCCCTCATCATCACACTAACGCCGACACCTCCTCCCCCTGCGCTAGGACCAACGTTCGTAGCCATCCCACCAACACCTTGACCCGAGCCCTCGGCAGCCTTCTTCGCCGCCCGCCTCCTCATCTCCCTCCTCAATTTCAACTCAGCAATCTCCTCCTCCGTCGCCGTTTTCCACGTACACTTAGCATGTTTCTTAGTACACCCCTGACAAGCCGTCAAATGCTTGACACAGTCCGCTCGAAGCCGTCTGCACCGATCGCAAGGCGGCGTGATCTCGTCTCCCTTCCCCAGCGTCTCGATCATGCTCGTGATCAGCGGTCGATGTAAAGCCTCAGCGTCTTCGGCCGCTGAGTCTCTCCGTGGCGTTGCCGGCGGTGGTTGTTGCGTGGGGAGACGTCCGCTGGGAGCGATGGGCGCGAATCTCGCCGTTGGGCTAATCGCCATAGGATGATACGGCTGTCCGATCGGTGGCCCCGGGTTCGGGTTTCCGGGCCCTCCTGTCGCTACCGCCGATACGGCAATGTGGTTCGGCCCCGGCGCCGTTTGGATCCCGTACATCGGTCGCGCGAACGTGTTGGGCGAAGGTGAAGGCGAGTTGAACTGCTGAATGAGTTCCGCGTGGAGATCGCACACGTCCCCGCCGATGCCAGCTCTGGACCCGCGCACACTATTCTTCCGCTTCCGATTATTCACCGCCTGAAACCCACCTGCCGCGGCCGCGGACGCCTGCTGCTGCTGCTGTTGTTGCTGTCCCCTCTGCGCCAGGATACTCGATCTCCTCCCCCCAAGCGCATAAACAAGCTGCTTCGCCCTCCTCGCCACCTCCTCCGCCGTCCGAACCAGGGCTTCAAGCCTCGCCTCCACGATATCCACCGTCGCCAACTCCGCCGCCTCATCCTCCTCCAAAGGCGCCGTGGGTATCATGCCGTCGAGAGCCCCTGTGCCGATGAGCCGCCAGTCGTCCTCCATGACCTCGACCTGCATCCCTTTGAGGTGGAACTGGCACACGCGTCCGCCGCCGGGTAACATCGCCGTCGTGAACCCACCGGGGCTGGACCGCGCATAGTGGATGATGTCGGACCACCGGACGGGGTGGAGCGTCTGCGGTGTCTGCGGTGGGGATGTGAGGATGGGGCCTTCGAAGGCGCTTTCGACGGCTTTCATGAGCCGGGGGCCGGTGAGTTTGGCCCCGAGGTTGAAGGCAAGACTTTCTTGTCGGGCTAGGACTCCTAGGTAATTGGAAAAAGAGTAACTGTGGTTAGTGAAAACCGCCTTTCCGATGAGTGAGTCGAGCGAGTTTCGTTCCTGGCCGGGATGTGAGACTTACCCTCATAGTCTGATAAGAGCTTCAAGAGATGCCCGAATATGTCCCCTTCGCCTTGCACCAACCTTAACTTTTCGTAGCTCGCCCGCGAGAAATAATTGATCGGCGTGGATACCAGCGTGCCTACTCACAGTTAGACAATGATTGCCTACTCTCTATCATTATACAAAAGGAAGCTGTTGCTGTTGATTGTGTCGGGGGCGATGCCAAGACTCAGCGAGTCGAAACCAAGGACTATGGCCGGCAAACAGACCCGGAAAAAAAAAAAACGAAAAGAAAGGGAAAATGAAAGGAGAAAAGAGATATGATTTTACCAGAGACTGGGCTACCCATTGTCATTCTAGCTCAAACAACAATGAGTACTTTTCTCTAGTACTTTCTTCTTCCTGGTTTCTTGTCAAATCTCATCTGGGATAAGACAAAAGGTACGGAACAGGGGTTGACTGTCCGGGTTCCACAATGAAAGAGAGACACGAGAGACACGATCGGTCAGGAGGAATTCTTCAGGAAACAAGGTGGGGGAAAGATAAAAGGTATGTATGGACGAAAAGGCCAAGTCACCGAGGGAGAAGGGGAAAGGGAAACAAGCCTTTGTAAATGAAACCCAGCATGTAAGGAAGAAAAGAACGGCATGGTAAGAAGCGGTGTTGGAGCTCGCTCTTCTTTTTCCAAAACGGAGGATGCCAAGCTGCCTAACACTGCCCAAAGAAGTAGGAGATGTATCGCAAAGGTAGGAAAGAGTAAATAGTATTAGGAGAGAAAAAGAAGAAGGAAAAGCACAGCATACCTGGATGTGGAGGATGTGACGACGCCATCTGCGGGAGAGTGTTGAGACGGATCGGCTTTCCCCCACAGACACCACCAATGCCGCCGGCACCGGCGCTAGTACTACCGCCGCCGCTTCCTCCTCCAGTATCCCCAACGTCGATCTTCTTCCGCTTGTGCGGCTCCTGCTCTGTGGTTATGTGTGCCATTGGATGAGACCCTCCCGGAGGCGGGACGAAAGGGGGAGGGGGGTTAAAAAGGATATCCGAGATTTGTGGGAAGGGAGCTGAAAGGAGGGGAAATGATACCCGAGAGAGTACGAAGATCTTCGGAAATAGGAATGGGAGGTTGTATCAGGAAAAGAAAAGGGATGGGGGGGCTCGAAGTTGAACGAGACTCGAAGAGATAGGAACAATGGAGGGGATGTGTGAGAAGAAAGAAAAAGAAACTTGTCGAGTTACTCTTCTGGCTGGCTGGGAACAGCCTGACGGGTTTTTGGAAAAGACCGAGAACGCGAGAAGGAGAGAGAGAGAGATAGGGAGAGACAACGGAGGGGAACGGAGAGGACGGGATGGCGGGAATGAAAGGATCGTCTTTGCGTCCTCCGGTTTAGCAAGACCGATGAAAAGAGGGAGAGTGGGAGAAAAGGTTTGTGTTCTTTTGCTTTCCTGGGAAACTTGAAAAGAATAAGAGGGTGACCTAAAGATGGTGACCCTCAACCAACCCAGTCCCTAGGGGTGTTTTCACGAAGCTGTACGTCCTAGTGAAAAAAAAAAGACAGGTATCCCCAATGGGGAGGGAGGAAGCGCCGCGGAAGGAAAGCTACGGATGTGTGTTTACGAGCCCAAACCCCCGAGAAACAAATGTTCGAGAAGATATTGAAAAAGGAAAACGAGAGGGAGCAGAGATTCCGAAAGATAGAGAATAGGGGGCAAGAGGAAGTATGGCTCGAAGTGTGGGAAGGACAGAGAAGTATGGGGGTGAGAGGGTGGGCTGCGGTGGAAGAGGAGCATGGAAGCTATTCGATCCAGCGCCGGCGGAGGGTTACTGTAAGTCGAGGTCTAGTAACACATAGATCCCTTCCGGTCTCCCTAGAACGAAGTGATCCAGAAGAACGCGCCACGGTTGAGCTTGCCTAGTCCGCCTGCCTCTCTACTTGACGTCTCGTTGCTCCGCCGTGTTCCTTCTGGCCCATCTTTCCATCTCTACTTTGCTACTCCCTACCACTCTCCTACAACAGGCCGAGTTCACCGCGCCTCAAACGTCCCATGGGCAATCAAGCCCACGAGTTTGCCTGCTGGCCACTGACAACTGTGGAGCGTGACCGGATATTATGATGGGATATTGTTCAGAGTAGGTAGACGGAGAGGCAAGCGAGTTGGGCGGAAAAAGCAACGAAAAGGGGTGAAGCTAGCTGGACAAAAGCCGAAGGAAACAGAAAATAAAAGGAAATATGAGAGATGAGGTGTAAAATATTACCGCCCGGGAAAATAATCAAAAGCACATCAGAAAAAGGAAAGAAACGAAGGACACACGCCCCCACCATCGCCGGGGAAAGAAAAGGCCAGAAAGAGAGATGAATGTCGCGAATTTAGGACTGACGGCGCCGGAGGGGATGGCGTCTAATGATCCATTGACGCCTCCTAGCTTCTCTTTACCCCTGGCTGGCAAGCTATTGCCTGCCCTCCTTCGTACTACCGATTTTGATTTTCACTCTACGCACTATGTGATTCTTCGACTCGATCGGTGCTGGGTGTTCTGGCCAGGGCGAGATCGAGGATTTCTGTCCTCCTCCGGTGCTAGGTAAATTTCCCCGAGGTCGGGAATACTTGGTGACGTCCTGGTGCACACTTATAAATCCTGCCCACCATATTGAGCAAGCCGCCCTTGGCTGGCCTACGGTTAGATGAATAGCAGACAAGAAAGAGAGAGAGTGCTTGTGTGTGAGAGAGAGAGAGAGAGATGGGATAGATACGTACTTTTTTTAGCCCCCAATAAAAGCCTCATCGCCGCACATCTCCCGCTGCTGCCGTTCTCTTCCCCAGATTGGCCGGCACCAGCCTGGCTGTCCAAATGAGAGGGCGTTCACGCCATTCTCCTCCGGAGGGACTGACCACCTGTCGCCGGAGACCCTATTTCTTATTTGTTTTGGAGGTAAGATCGGTGTGGGACCTTGAGATCACCATTAATCTCCTCTAGAGCTATTAACTCTCTGTTAAAAACCTCATTTATAATTTCCTACCATTTTGGCCGTTGTCTCTCGCTTCCCGCGATTTTCCCTCTGCTTAAAGTTCTTAGTGTGTTTCTTTTTCGGCTAGATCCCGGTATAAGTGATTTTTGGTGTCTGCGTGTTTGACCCTTTTCGCTTGTCTCACTTTTTTTCTGTTGTTTGCACTAGGGCATCTGCCGGTATTGGAGGTCGATCGG
Organism: Scedosporium boydii; assembly: GCA_002221725.1. Classification (NCBI taxonomy): domain Eukaryota; kingdom Fungi; phylum Ascomycota; class Sordariomycetes; order Microascales; family Microascaceae; genus Scedosporium; species Scedosporium boydii. Next base: position 41,841 of record NJFT01000211.1, read on the forward strand.
ACGCGGGTAGCGTAATTTTGTCTCAATCCTTCCCACCGGGACTACCCATCTGAATCCCTGGGATTTCCTCGTAAACAATTAAGATGGACCGCGGCCAGGCCCTGAGCTAAGCCTAGAGCTAAGCCTAAGGTAATAGCCGGTGTGGGAAATAAGAAAAAAAAGGAAAGCAAAAAGGTACACGGTGATGAAGTTGTACGCATAACAGCAGAATGTGTGGCTGAGAAAACAAATGGTGTACATGGAGCAAACAGAATCTGATGGCATTAGTCTAGTTCGATCGATATCTGAGCTTGCCTGGTCCAGAACACAGCTGTAGTACCCAGCTCACCTGGGTCAATGGTCATATGCCCTCTCGCCTTATTCGATGCTGTTCCGCCGCCACACCACCTCAGTGTCTAAGAACCACCCTTCGAGCTTATATCTCTCACGTCCATCGTCGTCCTCTCATTCCCCCTCTCTCTCACTTCTTGTGTAGTGCAAAACCTGGAAGAAAAACATTCCTCCATCGTCAGGTAGCCGGGCGGCGGTCGCCTTCGGGTAACCGCATCTGTCCGACAGTCACCTGCTTGGGAACTCTATCCTTTTCCAGCTGCCTTCCATCCTTCGCTTCTCGCTGTGTTTCACACTCACACTCTCGGTATCATGTTCCGTAACAGGGTAGCGTGACTAGAATATGCCAACCTCCGCTAGGAAACTCCCTATCCTCCCCCACCCACACATTTGATTCACCCACCCTCCAAAGGGCCGCGACCACCCACAACTTGCAAAGGTCTGCAAGTGTCGTGCAATGAGTCAAGCAAAAGGGAGACCCGCTGCCTGGCGGCGGGGGCTAGTAGTACCGCCGACATGTATGACAAGAGATCTTTTCACTTTTTTAGCGAGACAGGCAGCACAGCGGACACACCATCGTCCTCTAGTCGAACCACGGAGCCTGCACTTCTTGGCCGGCCAAAAGGCACATGCCTAGAGCAAGCAAATGCCGGCCGGTGTGCACGATGAAGCTTAAAAGAAAATCTCCGTGAGGCCCTTGCGTCAGAGGAGACAGGCTCATAGCCAACAAACAAATCCAGAGAGCTCCACAATTGTCCAACGATGCATTGCCTCGTTCACCTCCCCTTTTGGGAGAAAGGAGCAGCATGAGCGGACTGGAGCCTTGGCCACGTCGCTGCCCCTAGTGCGTGTCCTCGCTCCCTACCGTACGGTGCTGGCAAAGGCGCGTGAGGTTTGTCTCTTGGGGTTGCGTATGTCGGTGTCGGTGTCAGTGTCGGTGAGGCCTGCCAAGTCTTCTGCAGAGAGGAAACCCCCGTGCACCTGACCTGCCTCCCCTGCGAGAAACGTATGTCTCTGGGAGAGGGGGGCCGAAGAAACGAAGGTTCCTAAGCTTGACCGCTGGTATTTGACCGAAATTTGGACGTAGTCAGTGTTGTCTCGTGGAACAGGTCACAAAAATTCCTGTTGAATATCACACGTACCCTCGAATGATTGATACATTGGCGTGATGAGAGTGTCTCAACACCCACCTTGTGAGTTGCGAGTCCCGAGGCGGGCTGGCAAAAAGGCAAAAATGAGAGTACGCTAGTATGCCGCCTTCGCCTTAAGTGTAGATTCAGATTCACCTTGCCTCACGCCGTTAGCATCGTTCGAGAGAGTCCCGTCCCCTTCCCCTGAGAACGGAGGTTACCGCTCGGTGGGAATGGGGGCCAAGGGAGGACTCCTTCACCCTCTGTCCCTGGGCACGCGTTCGCAACCTCGCGCTCTCGCCCCTCTGGAGCTAGCGTAGACTGGATGGAAATTTGGGCTTTTCCCGCCCTTCGTTATCCGCTCGCCAAATGGTTAGTTAGACATCGGAGTCAGTTGAGGGTATCCACCAACTCGCACATTACGCAGACACCACCCACCTCTTTCACCCTCACCCTCCTCTTCCATCAACGTCCACGCCTCTTGGCTGGCACACACACACACACACAATGCTCCCACACAGGGTACAGGATCCTCACCACACCCCCACTCCGGGAGAAGTGATCCGGCGAAGCCAACCACTCTTCTTTCACGCCTCTCCCACCGACACCGCCGATTTCCTCTCCTTCTGAATCCGGAACTTTTTCCAACGGCGCACTGCATGTGCGAGTGTTGGGGGAGGTGGGAGAGGTGCGGTGAGGTGTCAAGTGCTCCAAGACTCAGAAAAAGTCGGTCCGCATGCCCATGCATTGTTTTCCCAAAACTCGTCGCCACTGTTATGCCCTTGGGCAGAGGGAGAGGAGAATGTAGCTTCCCCCCCTTTTCGTTACATCTTTCGGCGACTGCTGTCGATAACCATCCCACTCCTTTTTTGCCCTCTGGCGTACGCACAGAATATCAGCAAGTTGCCGATAGGGGGTAGGTCTCAAGCGTAACCCTGAAGCATGGCATTGCAGCAGCCATCCGGATGATAACAAAATTATCACCCGTCTTGGCTGGTTTCTTGAGGCTTAAATCGAAGAACACTCTTTACCTCCTCTGTGAGCAGATGGGAAGAGCGAGTGGAGATGGCAATTGCGATGTTGCTCTGCATGCATCTGCGGAACGACGTAGGCTCAGAAAGCCAAACAAATAGAGAGAGAAAAAAAATCTCTGTGAAACGGACTCTTAGCTGATGGGTGATATGCCGTGAAGTGGCACAGAGCCACTTGGCTGCGCACCACGAACAGGTCACTCAGTGATGTGACGTCCCGAAAAGGAAGGGCAAAAGAGGATGCTTTGATGCTGAGAAGCTTCAATGTCACTTCGAAGCTCCAAGCTCCCGTCGAGATCGAAGTACCTTTGTACCTTCCCCAAGCCCCACCAAAATAGGTTGGACAGGGCGGCAGAATTTCCTTCACCGCCCTCGAAACCCAGTCTCCGCCCCACGACACCACAGCATGAACAACCCGCGACTTCAACCTCATCAATTGTTACAGCACAGCAGCTCGAGTTTCTTATTTCCCAGCGCACGAAGTCCACGCGAGTAGCCTCTTTTGTACAGAAAAAGGCGCGGATAATAACTTGCCGACCTTCTTTCCCGGCCTCATTGACGAAAGAGGGCACAAAAATCAACCCGACGAACAAACGAACGATCTTTGGATACTTCTGTTTGCACGAGGAGGGGGAGCTTTCGCCAGCAACGGAGGCTTTGGCATTTCTGAGTCGGCGACGAGGGAATACAGTTACAGCAGAGGGAAAATAAGGAAGAAATCCTATAAATCACAACGAGCAATGGCCGACAGAGGCTCGCATCGAGGTGGACGGGGCGGCTATCAGCATCGTGGAGGCCGTGGGGGAGGTCGGGGCGGGGCGGCGTATTCGGGTGGTGCTGGCGGGGACCACAAGGACAGGGAGAAGCCGAAGAAGGAGAACATCCTCGACCTAAACAAGTACATGGACAAAAGGATAACAGTAAAGTTTAACGGTGGTCGCGAGGGTAAGCTGAGTCTGCGAGCCGACAATCCAGCTATTGTGGTGAAGGTTCATTTCTCCTGTCTCCGGGATTGCTGCTAACACATTAGACAGTCACTGGCTCTCTCAAAGGCTTTGATGCGCTCATGAACCTGGTGCTGGATGAGGTGGAAGAGGTAGTTCGAGGCAAGTACTCCCTTCAGCGTCTCTCGGCCCTCTACTTTCTCATTATCCAACCCACCACTGTCATTTCCTCCTAGCCCCATGATGGAAACATACTAACCGCCTCACTAGACGAAGAAGGCAATGAATCTACGCGGTCCCTCGGACTGGTTGTTGCCCGTGGGACTCTCCTCGTCCTCATCAGCCCAGTAGATGGTAGCGAGGTCATCGCCAACCCCTTCGTTAATGAGGACTCTGACTAAGAGGATGGGAGCATAGAAACTCAGTTTTACTCATACTATTATGTGGGTAGGAATACTTTACCCCATCCGAATCTAGCCTGCGCATTCGTACCTTAACAGAGGTTGCCCGCTGCCATTCCCACTCGGAATTAATCTCCAAAGAAGGGGCAGTGAGGACAGGACTATCTATGGCTTGGTGTTGCGGATAGGCCGGATACCATTGCGCGTTTCATTTTAAGAGAAAGCAGGGCCAGAAAGCAGGAGGAACGAGTGGCGGTCGAATAGGTTCCATGCCATAGAATGGATCGGAACAAATGAGCGTTGAGCTCGATATGAAGCAAAAGAAAACAAACAATTCAAAAATACAGACACGAATGCCGGAATGGCGTTACACGAAATCTCCTACTGGCCTCACAGCGAACATCGCCCTCAACACAACACAGCTGCCTGGTTTGGTTGGGTCGGCCAACTCGGGCGGGTTCCCGGTAACCTTGCATCTCGTCATCCTGTGACACTGTCTCAAATGCACGCCGCCGCCACACATGGGGTCGATGCAGAGCCGCCTCGTAGTCTCTTGAATTAGTTTGTGTTTGTCAGTTTGCCAGAGAGTGACCGGGCGATGGTATTTGTAGGACATCGCAAATCGACCTGCTTGCCTCAACAAAACCACTTGATGTTTATGAATGGTCAAGAGATCTCTTCATAGGAGCCAGTTGGTTCCAGGTGATATCACGTGACTAACACCTGAACCAGCTAGTTAGCTGTCAATGTAGTTCAATTATTGTTAGTGCTCGCTGGGTGCCCCAGTAACCCCACCATTGCTAATCGACGCTCTGGGTTAAACCACGAACCATCGAGAAGGAGCTCATTACCATTTTCGCCTCCCATCGTCGACCAGAGTCTTGCGTAGACTGTTGTTGCCTTGGTATTTTTGCCTCACAAAGCTTGACCCCTGCACCGTTTGGCTTCTGTCAGCTTCATCTACTTTCACTTCACCTTAATTATTTCTCCATCTGCGAATTCTACTCCGGTTTCTGCAACTGGCTCCTCTCTCCCTGTCTTCACCCCGCCTTCTCAACGCTTCCTTCGAGTTCCTTGATTACAGCTACCATTGGACCTGACTGCGAACATGGCTACCATTCCGGGTTCGTATCTCTGACTCTCCCCTCTCCAGCCACCCAAGCCAGAGATTTTCTAGCTAACCAAGAGGAATTTCTTCCCGTAATACAGTGGTGGTAAAGCACCAAGGCAAGAAGTACGACGTCGAAGTCGACACCTCGAACCCCGGCGAAGTCTTCAAATACCAACTCTTCAGCCTAACTGGCGTTGAGCCCGAAAGGCAAAAGATCCTCGTCAAGGGCGGCCAACTCAAAGATGACACCGACATGAGCAAGCTCGGCCTCAAGGCCGGCCAGACCATCATGATGCTCGGCACCCCGTCGGGTTCGGGCGGTGACCTCGTCCGCCCCAAGGAGCCCGTCAAGTTCCTCGAGGACATGACCGAAGCCGAGGCCGCGCAGCAGCAGGGAGCCACGCCCGCCGGTCTTGTCAACCTCGGGAACACCTGCTACCTCAACTCGACGCTCCAGACTCTTCGATCCATCCCCGAACTTCAGGATGCTTTGGTGAAGTACAAGGCGCCGGATAGCAGTCGCGGATTCGGAGCGGTGGACATCGTGGCGGATCTCCGTGATTTGTACAGGCGAATGGGCGAGACACAGGATAGCTTGGAGCCCATTACGTTCTTGACCACGCTGCGCAAGGTCTTCCCTCAATTTGCTGAGCGGTCGAGGTCCAGCAATGTATATGCCCAGCAGGATGCCGAAGAAGCGTGGTCCCAGATCCTTGCGCAGATTCGATCAAAGCTCCAGATCCAAGGACAGTCGGCGTCGGCGTCCTTTGTCGACAGGTATATGACGGGCAATTTCGTTTCCGAGCTCAAGTGCGACGAAGAAGGAGGCGAGGCGCCCGTCGAGTCCTCGGACCAGTTCCTCAAGCTCAACTGCCACATCAACTCCAACACAAACCACCTCAGGGACGGCATCGCCAACGCCCTGACGGAGAAGATTGAAAAGAACTCGGAAGCCCTCGGCAAGGAAACGACGTTCACCAAGACGTCCAAGATCTCAAGGCTACCCCAGTATTTGACGGTACACTTTGTCCGGTTCTTCTGGAAACGCGAGAGCCAGAAGAAGGCCAAGATTTTGCGCAAGGTTTCGTTCCCCAAGGAGCTCGACCTCGTCGAGTTCTGCACCGACGACTTGAAGAAGCTCCTCGTACCCGTCCGCGACAAGGTCAGAGAGATCCGCAAAGACGAGGAGGACATCGAGCGTGCTCGCAAGCGACGCAAGATCCGCGACGCCGGTGCTGACGTTCCTGGTGCGTCCGGCGAGGCTGCTCCCAAGGATAAGGACAAGGAGAAGAAGGAGAAGCAGGAAGCCGAGAAGAAGTCGGCCGACGGCGATACCGAGATGACGGAGACGTACAAGACGGATGCCGAGGTCGATGCCGAGCGCGATGCGGCGCTCCTCGAGGCCAAGAAGGAGCTTCATTCTCTCATTAGCCCCCAGCTCCTTGAGGACGACGGCGCGAACCAGTCGGGCATCTACGATCTCCGCGCCGTCATTACCCATCAGGGCTCGAGCGCTGATAGCGGCCACTATACCGCGTACGTCAAGAAGACGGCGCCGATTGATCCCAAGACGGGAAAGAAGGGCGAGGAGGACGGAAACTGGTGGTGGTTCAACGACGACAAGATTTCCGAGGTAGCGGGAGACAAGATTGAGACGCTTGCTGGTGGTGGTGAGTCACATTCGGCGCTCATCCTGCTCTACAAGGCGATCCCCCTGCCCAGCGCCAGCGGCGTTGTCGAGTAGAGAGATTTTGTCGCGCATTAGTGGAGGATGGTTGTGATGGACGTGGAGTGGTTTCCAAAAAAGGTAGTTGCGCGACATGATGCGAGAACGAAAGAATCGGACGGCGTTTTCTTATGCTATTCATACACACTCTGGCATGGGGATCCGGCGACTTGGTGATAGAGTATTCCGACTCAATGAATTTATGCTTGCCTAAATAGGAGTAGATGTTCCTCATGAAGAAAAACATGTTCTATACAACCGTGATGCCTAACTCCGTCCCATGATATGTCTATCCTCGTATACAATGCATATTAGTCCCACCCAAAAAATCGTACACATCAACCACAGCATACTATCCGCACATCGAATCCTTTAGCCTACACCACCCGTGATTTCCGTCTTGGGTCAAGGCCACCTCTTCGACTCGTCCGCCTCCTCGGCCGCTTTCCTCCTCGCCGCAGCAGCTTCCCTCTCCTTAACGCGCGCATGAAAAGTATCCAATTTCCGTTGTAGCAGCTCCTGTTGGGAGTATAAGTGGCGTTTCTGGGCTTCGAGGACGGCGATTTTCTCTTCGACGGGGGCTTCGAGGATTCGGTTCTTTTCCTGTATTGTTGGACACACATTCACTATTAGCTTCTTTTCTTTCCCTTTTTTTTTCTTCTCTCCCTCCGGCATGGAGAGTTCCTAGAGAGAGGAAGATGAGGGGGGAGGGTATGAATCCAAACCTTTTCGAAGTCCTGGTTCGTACGAAGGCCGGCGCCCCACCATGTTCCGGCTATGACGATGATGGCGATGCCGGTTGCGCGGATTGCGCTGCGGATTTTGTGGCCGCTGGTAACTACCGGTTTGGGCATTTCTCTTGCGACTTGTGGATTTTGGTATTTCTTAATTTTCTTCTAAATATATTTATTCTCTGTCGGGCACCGGATTGGGACCGTTAGGACCGAAGAGTCGGCAAGACAGGCTGTGGAAAGGGAATTGCACGGGATGGGCGCTGGATTGGGGGCTATTCCGCCCTTGTTTGCCGAATTGGATACTGGATATCGTGGGGAAACTGGGAATAATTGGGGATCTTGGGTGGGTGAAGGTGGATTTATCGCGCGTGGCTGCTTGGAGATTGGAATCTTCAATCTTGATCTCGATCGATCTCGATCAAGATTGAAGTCATTTGCTGAGTCATCAACGGCATCCCCACCAAGACCGCAAGCCAAACAATTGAAGTGGACATTGGAGAGCTCAGCTCCAATTCTCAGAAGGCAGATTACATCTCTGAGAGTGTTCAAGCCAGGAGTGTCCTCAAACAAGCGATCTGTGACAATGATTTGATGTCTGCTGAAGTCTACTAGAACCTCCATTCAAGTTGGTCGAGACCGGCCAGTCATAAGTGTTAGTTCGTAGAAACGGCAATCCTCTCCTCAAAGGCCCGATCAAACGCGCAATATTTGATCTTACACGCACTCAGTCTTCGACGAGACAGTGAGCCGACTAACAAAGAAGGCCAGCCACGCCACCCTCTCATGGCGACCACGTCAGCGCGTCTTGGCATCGTGGCTGAGGCTTCGCTCTTTGGATGAAGAACGGACAGAGCACACTTTGCGAGAGCTATCGATGACGTGCCGTCCCGCTAAACTAAGGGTATCCTTTCGGTCCGGCTTCTTGTTGCGCTATACTTCGTAAAAATTACATTACGGAGTACGTTGTAGAGCCCGCCACAGGCTATCGCGTAGTGGATGGAGGGATTCGCCTATTTTTCTTTTTACGCGAAAACTCTTGCTAGGTCAGCTGCCCGTAAATTGGCAAGAAGAGCTTCGAAACAACGCTGCTCCCCACAATTTTACCTGGGGAAGCGTTTCCTGACTGCCGTAGTGATTCGTCATACTGGCGGAGTGGCTGCAGATGAATGCAGGGTCGCCTGCCTGAGCGAATAAAGGTAGGCGGCACGCGTGCTCACTCGACTTGCAGTATCGTCAGTCACCATTCCATCCGCGCACTAGTGGGATAACGGTGTGGAGGATTGTCAGTCGGTCGCCTCACTTGGAAGGCAAAGTTTGCGTAATCGCCGGGTTTCGTTTTAGGGGCCACGCTGCTGTCGCAAACGGAGAGTCTCGGCGAGGTCTTTTGCGTGTGATGAGCCAAGGAAGATAGATGACGGCCTGAAGGTAGTACAACGAGTCCCAAATCGCGATCATAGTTTACACGATTCCAGATCTTAACGCCGCCTAACCCAAGATTTTCCAGGGCTCTGAGTAGAACCCGAGAGGCAGATGTGCAATAAAGGCCTAGGATCTATGTGAGAATATCCAGGACCCTTTGCTCTGGGCCTTACGTGGAGAACTTGGCATCGACGCAAGATTCGATCGTGGGGACGCGCGTCGCCATCACGGGTCGCGAGAGATTTTTGGCTTCATGGGGCTCGATGTGTTCGGTGCTCAGTGTGACTAGTTTTAGTGCGTTTTGCTGATGAATTTTGTTGGTCGGCGACGATGGGAGGCGAGCCGAGATGGGATCAAGGAGCCTCCCGATTCGTTTCTGGTCCCAATCGAGGGTGCATCTCGTCCAAGCGGATGGAAGTGGGTAGTAAAGTGTATTTTGCAAAAACCGCGATATCGACCCGATATGCTCGCTCCTCTGCGTGCGATTCTACTCCGAGGATGATTTTCGAAAGGAGATGACCCAGACGACTCTCCGTCATTAACCTCTGCTGCTGTTATCAATCTTCCTCACCGAGCTCTGATAGACGCACACCGAAGCAGGCAGTCCAGGCGGTCCAGGCAGCATCCAGGCGAGCCCCTCTATTAATTTGATGTTACATCTTCCCAGGCGACAGCGATAAGCCTCAACTGAGATCCAGTGCAATGTTGATTTTGATCAGATCGATCTCGGCGCCACCAGACAGACGCTGCTTCGTAGACTGTCGAATTTACTTGTACAAGTACAGGAACACTACTTCGTGATCCAGTAGCCAGCACGCATATTTAATTGTAAGCGCTTGCAAATTCCGCTGCATCCATTGTCATACCGCATGTGCGCTTCCACTGATTGCTCATCTTGTTGATGTTTAATGTTGTTTTCCGTTGGCAGGTGCGAGTGTGGAACCAAAAGTTACAAAACATCCCCAAGTCAATCCTGTCAATCCTGTCAATCCTTCGAACCCAGTACAACAATACATTGAATACATTGAACATTGAACCCTCCAACAGCGCCAACAACAAATACTACCCCTAATACCGATACCCACAATCCTCTTCGCGCTTTGCCTCAACCACCCGTCCTTGCCTAATTTTGACCTCTCTTCTTTTCTTTCCTCTGTTTTTTTCTTTCTTTTTTCTCTCCTCTTCCTTCGCCCTTGTCTACCTACCAAGTGGCCGAACTCTGTCCGACGCCTTGAGATACCAACCACATTCGTGGCGCGACCCCTCCTCTCCTCTCCTGAGTCTCCTCTCCGCGACCACCATCGTACTTGTAAGACTATACGGCACAGCGCTGCACCGCGGGCATCGTCTCGATATATTGGCGAGGGCAGCTCTCGCCATCGCAACATGAAGACCATGAAGAAGAGTATCGGCATGAACAAGATGCTGGGGACGATCAAGCGCAGGGCCACCGCGGGTGTGTATTTCACTGTCAATCAAGATATTTCTGCACCCTGGCTATCAAGCTCAACGGTTTGCAAGAGTGTAGCTGACTTGGGCTCAACCGTCTCCCCATCGCAGGTATCGGCGGCACTGAAGGTGTTTCAGGACCTCAGGGAGATAGCCCCGAGGCCATGGCCTTCCAGGCAGTAGTACGCGCGATCCTCAAACACTGCTCTTAACCTCTTCCCCGACGACATGAAAAACGAACGCGCCACGACTGACTCTCAACTCTGTGCAACCTCTAGAAACAATTCTGTTCAGCAGGCAGCGACTCCGGTGTTGCAGTACGCCGACCTTCCCCTTCTACTCCCCTTCCCCAAGTTTCCCCTCAAGCCCCGTTGACTAACCACCGGAAACCAACCGCAGGCGGGCGATGAAGTCCTCTACCTCCCCACCATCGTCGATGCCGCCGAATCCTCTCCCGCCGCCTCCGCCGAGTGCGCCAAGCTCATCCGCAAATTCCTCGCCCGCGAGAACATCTCACGTCCTTCTCTGCAGTACAACGCCATTATGCTGCTGCGCATCCTAACCGACAACCCCAACATAGCTACCTTTACGCGCAACTTTGACAAGAAGTTCGTCGACACCGCCAAAGACCTACTCAAGTACGCCAAGGACCCGAGCGTCCGCACCATTCTCGTGGAAACCCTCGATTCCTTCGAGTACACAAAGTCCTACGATGAGGGGCTCGCGCTACTCATTGAGATGTGGAAGAAGGAAAAGCCTAGAGTATACAAGAACTACGGCGTGCGTTGAAACCCTATCCATACTCTTCCTTTTTGCCTTTCGGGGTTTGGCTTTTCCCAGCTTTTGGATTTACCTCTAACAGGAAGGCCCCTAGAACGCCATGCCCCCTCAACAGCTTACAGGCCGAACTCTGAACGCTCCTCCCTTCCAGCCCACGCCGTCCGACACATACTTTACCTCGTCCCAGTCCCCCGCCTCACGCTCCTCCCGCCTCCCCGACGCCGTCCAACTCGCCGCACGGCTCGAAGAGGCCCAAACCTCGGCCAAGCTCCTCACACAAGTCGTCTCCAACACGCCGCCACAAGAAATACTCGACAACGACCTCGTCAAAGAGTTCGCGGGTCGCTGCCAGCGCGCGTCCCGCTCCATACAGGGCTACATGACGGCCGAGAACCCCGCGCCGGACAACGACACGATGGAGAACCTCCTCGACACGAACGAGCAACTCCAGACCGCCCTCAACACGCACCAGCGCGCCGTCCTCAGCGCGAGGAAGCAGCTCGGCATCTCGTCGAACAACTCTCCCTCCCAGCCCGGGACCCCTAGTCCCGACCTACCCTTGGTATCGGGCGCGAATAACGGCACGGCTAACGGCAGTGGAAGTGGAAGCGGTGGTGCCGGCAGCAGCAGGGCGCACGCATCCTCGTCGCGTGCGGAGGGCGTCCCGCCTCCCCCACCGCCGCGAGACGGCGCTAGCAAGGGTAAGGGGGCCGTGACGCCGTACGCTGCCTCGACGAACGACGACCCGCGAGACCCCTTTAGGGACCCTCAAGACGAACCCGTTGGAGGCCCCAGGCCTAAGGCCTCCATCTCGGGCGACGATCTCTTAAGACTCGGCTCCCTCGACGTGGACTTTAACAAGTACGCGCTCTCCGGATCTGCGGGCGGTTCCGGCTCGAGCAATCGCGCGGGGAAGGAGCGTGAGACGGTTGACACGACGACGGACGACGATGACCTTTACGATTCGGCGCCGAGGCAAAAGCATAGCGCGGGGGGTAGCAGCTCGAGACCTTAGGGGTAGTCTGGAGAGCTCGGAGATGTGCGGAGGGTGAGCAGAAGTGATACGTGATAGGAAACTCATGTTTTGGTTGGCTTTTTTCTTTTGCTATATGGTAGATTTAAGTGTGGGATTTATTTTCTCTTTTTTCATTTAGGTTTTTGGCTTCAATTTTTTGGGGATTGTAGAGTTTGTTCTTCATAATGGAAGCGAGTAGCACATTTCTTTCCCAGAGTCTTTTTACTTTGTTTGTTTTGTTCATGTTTGTTTTGGCGGTTCAATGTCTAGTCCCGCGACTAGAAAGCCGCCATGGATCTGAGATGACGAGATCAAGATCCCAACTGAGCGTGAGGGAGGAGAGGGAACCGCTCACTTCCACTTCTCTTTCATGTCCTCCAAGAAAATAGGAGTAAAAGATCAGTTCAGCATGTTATATACCAAGCCTTCCCCCGAAGAACAATAAGATTGAAGCAAGATTGATGCTTCATTTCTGAAGAGAAAAACACCATGATCAGCTCACTCTCTTGACCACCCATGTCAAATCCCATCTCCCATATGCCAAGCCCCGTCAGAACCTCCCTTGAGCCCACAATGCCGCTCTTGCATAAAACGGGAGGATCGGCACCTCAGCCCGTTCTGCACAAAATCCAACCCCCCACAACTGCACAAAAGAACAAAAAAGCCCACCACCAGAAATCCTTGGCCCCCAAATGTCACGATGGTTCCCAGGTTCCAGTTGCAAGGGTTTATCAGGCTAAGCTCCACTAGTTTACCAAAAGCTTGGATATAATAACTCAGTACATGGAGCGTTGCCAACTTCGGCTCAACTATTATAGCATTTTTTTGAGAAAGGAACTATATTCATTCTCAGTCTCAATAACTCTGACAAGTGGGCTTGCGCGAATGACAGCCAAACTGAGAAAACTTGCTCTGGAGCACCAGAACACTCGGCCGAAGCAGTGGGGCTCTTTAATAGGAACCCAATCACGAGTGTTCCAGGGTGGTTTCTGAAGAGAAGCAAAATGTGACCTGTCAACTAAAACATAAAAGGCCCAAGGGTTGCGAAGATAGGCGGGTTTTATTTCTTTCCTGGTAACTCGGCACGCGCGTATACTGCCACTACGTGGGCATATAGGGATCTGCGAGGGATGATGTATTTGATGGCGGACATGTATATATTTGGCGCGAGGACTTGACTTGTCTGTGACTTTTATGCAGCGCCGTGATAGGTAAGGGATTCACTATTTCTAGTTTTTCGTGCGAGAACGAGGGAACGACGTGCGCTTAGCTTTTTATATGCCCATATCGCACAGGCTTCCCCGATAGTCCAGAGTTTCGGGACCAAGGCCAGCTAGTGAGATGCGAGAGCTCTGATTTCCTTCTCTCAAACCCGTAGAGGAAGGAGTCTCCCATTTCGTACTGCGCTTCGATCTGTTATATCAGGTTAGATCTTTAGGGTTAGAGTCGACCGGAGTGGATATGGCTCACCCATAGCTTGGCAACTTAATGCTGGTGTAACCAACCGAGGTTGCCAACCTCTCCTCTACCTTCGAAGATATTGCGAGGTTAGCAGTGGCCAGTGCTGGTAGGCGTGGGATCAGAAAAACGAATCTCTTGTTCCGGAATGCCTTCATATCCGGGCCCTGGGCAAACGCGTATCCGATCCGAAGCGCGATGTAGAGATAATGCGGTCCAAACAACTCATCTTGCTGTCAACTCCGTCCCTAATATGTACCAAGCTAAGGCTCTAGAGTCTCAGAACGGCTTCTAGCCCAACGTAGCCACTCGGCCGTCACGGAGGAGCACACCACCGCCCAGGACCGCAAGGAGCTACATGACGGCTCATACTTGCCACGCATGGACTCAAACGTAGATAGATTTAGAATTTCCCATATTTGCGCAACAAGAATACTCAATTCCCAGGCCTAGCCAAAGAATGGAGAATGGAACGGCCTGCACTATCCATTCTCGCAGCCCATGAACTATCAACCCGCCACCGACTTGTTACTACTACGATATATAGATGTAACTATATATCTATTCGGCACTGCCGGACGACCGTGTTCAAGATATCTAGGCCTCAACCTCGCCTGTACCAGACGTGAACGACGACTTCTGATTCTGGCGTTTCGGGAAACGAACTTGGGACTAACGTGAATCGACAAGTAAATACAAATGCGGTTCTCAATGGTATATTTTGGATTGGTGTCCCTGAGGGCGTTGAACCACTTGGCCGCCGCGGGCTTGGTATCCTAAGGCCCCGGACGGAGTCAATAGAAGAAACATTACCCACACTCGCGGTCCATGCATCGGAACTCTCCAATTCCATGGATACAGGTCGAAGAGGAGACCTCGACTCGTAGCAAGTCCCCTTCAACTAGTATCCTCAGAACCCTAGCCTCCATTCCTTTGGTCTGCGTTGGGAAACAGGAAGAAGCGATCAAATCCAGCTCCTGCCACAACGTAGCCCCATCACCAAGGTCTAGGTCTATGTCCACAGAAACACAACTAGCACTTTAATTATCTCCTCAAAACGGCTGGTTGTTGCTAGTCAACGGTGGACGTGCTTCCGGCCAGGGCGGCGAAGGCAATGTAGTATCCACATCCCCCAAAGAAAGGTCGAGTGGGTAGCAAGTATGATATCCACGTCAGCTAGATCATCCCCTGTCTCTCCGAAGAAACGGCAGGGGATCCTCCGGGGGGGGGGGGTGGGAGCGCTTCGAAATCGAATCGTGTCCACGAAAACGGTCAACGATGGGCCACCTACGCCTAAGGATGACAACACTTCACACATCCCAGACAGACGACGCTCCACTCGAAGCAACCTCAAATGTGTAAAGACCGAAATGGCAAGAACTCTTGCCAATTCCCCATGTCGATCCTCGGTTGTAGACGTCGACGCTCATACCTCGAACCCACAAAGCGTTCGCTAGCCTATGCGGCCCATTAGGCGGCCACCCTCCATCACGATGGCACCGTTGTAGGAAATTTCCGTGTATAATAAGGGCGAGTGTCTCCCCCCGACGCTTCGAGTCCGCGCTTGCTTCGTTCGTTCTCGTCTTCTCTTTTAGCAGCGTCGAGGCACGGGTACGTCTCGTCGAGAGCCGCTTGCAACGCCGAAGGGATTCCAGCATGGCCTGATAACCACCGTTAAGGCCCGAGGAGTATCAGGGGCATCGAACTAGAAGGGTCTAAGTCAGTATCGATCGGCTACTGGATATGGGCATGCTTTAGGAATTCCATCCTGGGTCCTATCTGATGGGCTTGACGAGGGGGGATCTCGCTTAATGATGGAAGGAGGGGATGGATTCGAAGTCGGATTTGCGAAAGGCCTCGTCTAAGGGCCTCGTTCTCTCGAAACAGCGGGCCTGTTAAACAGATGGATTCCATCTCGATATGGACTCTCTACATCGGAAGAGACGTCAGAACAGCATCATTCAAGGGCAGATCAAGGCAAACACAAGCAAACCGACAAAACGGCATTGAAAAACGAGCTTGAATTAGGGAGAAATCAGAACGCGAAGGCAAACTTTTCACGCAACGACAAGACACGAGCAAAAAACCATCAACAACCAAAACAAGCTCTAAGACACTAAATTACCTTAAACCCCCTAAATATTGTCCGGTGCTAACATTGAACTTTGAGTCAACATTGAAGATTTCAATTAACCCAAGGCCCGAGCCGAAGAAAAAGAAAGGTCTAAGACACAGAAAAAGAGACCGCCCAGTATCACGGAGGCGGGACAAAACGGATCTAGACAGAGCCGGACACAAACACGAAAAATGCGCCATAATCTCGACAAGGAATCCCATTCATCTTCGTACCCACGCGCTCTTCCTCGATGAACGAACACTGGCGAGAAAGAAAAAAAAAAAAAAAATGAGCAAAAAATAGGGGGGCTATTGGCCTCGCATGACGGAAAAGTACGATTCTAATCCCCTTCTAGCCGGATAAGTGCTCAAATCATCCAAGGAGGCAACAGAGTTCGACTAAGACAGTCACGAAAGCGTCACCGGACTTCACCGGGCGCCCGGGAACCACCAAGTAAATGATGCCCCCCAATCCCCCCCCCCCTTTTTTCTTCTTCCGTCTCATCTCCCGAAAGAAAGGGAGAACGAGGAGAATACCCACTAAATTAGGGCGCCCCCGGAAGATAATAGAGTAAAGTCCGCGTGTTTCCCAGCAACTTGGATAACTCCTCCAGAGGCGAAAGGGAAAAAGGGTGAAAAAGGATAACGCCAGAGTGGGAACTCGAGTTTTCCGGATATAGATTTCGTCGAACATTGGAAACCGCGGAGGAAGAGTCGCTGTCCCAAGAGGCTGCGCGCGAGTTTTCGCCATTGAGAACGGCTGTGGGGAAACCCAGTCTTTCGGTCGAGGCACATCTCCACCAAAGCCAAGGAAAGTCACCGCTGAATGCAGACGAAGTTGGACAAACTCGGAGACACACCCCCCCTCAGGCCACAGTGGCTCTCAGAGGAGATGAAGCCCGTTCACCGAGCCGTGTCTAGCGTCCAAACGGGGATCAGCTTGGCTCTTCCCTTCCCTTAAAGACGAGTCGGTGAGTGGGAAACTCGGATCAAACCATTGGCTGTACCAATGTGGTTTCTCGCTTCTCGTTCCATATCCCCCACATGACAGGAACGCAAGCGCCGCCTCATTTCCAAGCATGACCGGACTCTCTCCCTTCAATATCCCTCCTATGAATGGCTCGGTCACTTGTGCTCGTCCCCCTCAAACCGCCGAGAGAAGAGGATAGGTCCCGTCGAGGTCAAAACGTGTGACGATTTAAACGACGCGGTCTCGGTCGGCCAAAGACAAAACCAAGGAAAACGCTGCTAGTCACGGATAGCATGGATATCCCTCCCATCTCCATCCACACACCGCTTCCTCTTTTTCCCCAATCTCGTCACTTGCAGAGCAAGATGTAACGAAGCTAAGAGCTGAAAAAGAAGCAATCCAAAATTTGATCTTGTCAGTTGGACCGAAGGCAAAGCGCTAGACGGATGCAGATTCCCCTTCGCGGAAGACGTCTTTCCTTTCCGGCAACTTGCCTCTCGCCCCTCCTCCTCTTCACTGTCACCGCCACTATTCCATCCTCAAGTCCAGTCACATCTTACCTCACGCCCCCTCCTTCTTCTTCTTCCCTTTTTCCACTCGAGAGATCTAAATGGCGCTCTAGATCGTAGGGAGACAGCCGGGTCTAGTCGCCGAGAACTCTATTGCAGATCCCTTCGCCTATCACACGCCGAGCAGGCTCGAAGAGCGGCTTTCTTCTTCCTTACCGTCCCCTTCCGAGCTTTGCTAGTTTCCTTCGGTACTAGATACACCCGGCGTCCTTAGTTGTGTTCTTGCCTCGTGTTGAGTTCTTTTTCTTTTCGTTTGTTCTTTTCTTTTTTTTTTTCGCCTCTCCGCTTTTCGTATTTCACACCCACACGGCCCCTCCTCCCCCTTTCTCTTCAGGGCGCCAACCCTGTACTACTAGAGATTCAACCGATCCATCCGTGTGAGCAGTGATGCTGGGTATAGTAGCGCAGTGCCCACTAACACTAGCTCGGGGGCATCTTGGAGGTCGAAGTCTCAATACATTCTACATTCACTTGCACCGGCGAATGGCTTTTGGTTCAAATACATACGTGCGAAGTAGCAGACAAGGCGGATACACTCTACGAATCCCTGCCCAATCCTTCCCGAGTTCTGCGGTACCCCCCAGTGTCCAGTCCGTGTTGCTGGAAACACCCCCCCTTCGCCAAGAAGTATCTTGCAAATCACTCACTCATCTTCACCTTTCGTTATCCGGTACTTGTCCAGGCATGATCCTCGATTCTCGACTCTGAGATCGCAAGAGGGCGTCAGAATAGGCCTTAGTCCGGACCCAAGGTACAAAACTCGGGTCCAACTTCAGCGAGTTACGGGCTTAGAACAGACAGGCTTTACACACACCCTCATATCCTTCATTCTTTGCAGCCCCCTTCTAGCGACTTCCAAACACAAGATATACCTCCATCATACTTAGCTCTTCCTTAGCACACCAACCCAACCCAACACAACAAGCTAACAATCTCGGCGGCGGTCCTTGGGCAAAACGTAAACACGGGTATCGGGCGTATCCAGCTCCGCCCATACCATACCACGCGGACTAATTTACAAATTCACCACAATGTGGCAGGTTGACCTTTGGTCCCCCATTTCCGTCCTAACTTGCCTTGTTGTAGAGCCCGTGATATTCGGCATGAATGGTACTGCTAACTCAACTGCTTGTGCATGTATTCTACCTCGACCCAATGATCTCTCCACCCTTGGACGCTACAATATCACCACACCCCCTCCCCTTCTCCCCTCAATATGTTCTTCTTCGTACTTCGTACTTGTGTCCTTCCTTCATTAGCATGGGAAAGTACACGGGACCCGGGAGGACACCCCCCTAACTCGGATCATCTCACTTGTGCCGGCTCGCTCCACGAAGGACGCTAGTCCCATCGACGGCACCTTGAGGCCCTTGGGACCAGAACTCTCGGCTCTGTTCCCCCCCCCCGGCCCCGAACTTGTTGCAATACCCCCTCCCATTTCCTTTCTCTCTCCCTTCTAATCTCTCGACAGTCCATAGTCACTACCTGCCTGCCGTCAAAGACCGCCCTGCTCATCACGGACTCCCACCAAGATCTGTCCCCACATCCCCGAATTGGCCAAGGCACCCAGATCCCCAGAGAGCCCAGAGAGATCCTGGGTAACCTATATCCCTCCATCACGCCTCCTTCTCCCCCTAAAGCCAACCACCAGACATCACGAACAAATGAACGCCCCCATTCCCCCCGTTCCTCTCTCTCCCGCGCCTCCTCTGAATATGTATATAGTATAGTTCCCCCAAAAGTAACCAGTGCCACCCCCAAAGAAACCAAGAAAAGCTACAGCCTCCGCTAGCGGCCTCCCTAGTCCCAAGGGCCCAGCCGCTCTTCATTAGCCTAGCCCACTACTGTCATTAACGCATCCCCGAGAAAAGAACGGCCTCATCAAAAGAAAAAGAGGGTTTCTTGTACCCGATACCGCTGGGTCCAACCCCCCCTTCTTCCCTTCCCCTAAAATGCCGTCCTAACCTCAAAGGAAGCTCACTACACTAATACCACTAAGAAGAAAACGGAGAAGAGGAGAAAAAGAGAGAGAGTTCCCACTTATCATACTTTCGTAACGGACTAGACCCGCCTACCGTCACCGCCCACAACGGACCGCACCCTGCCTGCTTGGGAAGGAGGGAAATAAAACAAAATCCCACGCCTCTGGTCAACTTTTTTCCTTTTCATTACCTTTCGGCTTTTCTTTCCCTACAACGGCGGTAGCGTGATGTTAGTTTTCTCTCTTTTACTGGGCGTGAGGAAAAAAAGAAGAAAATCCTCATGTAAAGTAAAATAGGAAAAAAAATACTTGAGTGGTTCCCTCGACACGTGCTACCAGCTCAATGCGTGCCACTGCATGTATTTTCGTATATCGAACAAGGAGGCAAGCAAACTTGCCGGGCGCCAAACGCTGTCATTGGGGGGAGAGAGAGAGCCCTGGGCTTGCTTGCCCTCAACCCTCCTTCACCCCCCACCACTTCGTTTACTGGCTGGGCTTTAAAATCCTGGGACCGGTCCTGTCCGTGACAAAAATGCAACTGCTCCCCCCGCCCCAAACTACGAAGTATAGTACGACATAACACTTTCCCGCCCTCCCCTCCCCCCCCGCGGGCCGTTTTCTTCCCTCCCTTTCTCTCTTTCCCCCCCTTAAAAGCACTGTCCTCGCCCATCTCCAATGAGAACGAGAGAAAAGGGACAGCGGGGGACTAGAGGGACTTCTTCCCCTAGTGGGTATTGGAAACAATAGGGAAGCAAAAAAACCACATGGTCCGACATCCGGGCTAGTAGTGTACTTCGTAGTAGTAAAGTTGCGCAACCCCCGTAGCGTATCCTCTACACTAGCCTGGAAAGGTCGGGATCCCGCAGCCTAGGGAGATCGTTTTCATAGCCCAGGGGAAAGGGATAGGAAGCTACGTTAGGCGGTCTGATGAGCCCTTCTGCCCCCCCCCCGGTAATAGAGCCTTCTCCCAAACCTGTTGATCGGTACCGTACAGTGAACCTTGAGAAGCGCCGAGAAAAAAGAGGCGTTTAAAGTGAACGCCCAGCCAATGCTGGGACAGGAATCATCCGACAATGTACTTCCTATTATTACTTCCCTTAGCCTCCTATTTTTTGGGGGCCGAAACTGGAGAGGAATGCAATGTGGATGGATGGCAAGGCCAAAAACTATCGAAAGCCATCTTGGAAAGAAGCAATGCTTCGCCGTCGTGCATGGCCCCTACGTAATCGAGATGTACGAAGTACCCAGACGCCAGGCGGAGTCGTTAATGGCCCCATCATCGACGTGGCCATTGCTGCTGGATACAACACAACCCGCCAGACGCTGCAGTACGCTGCAGTTCAGTACCGTACGGAGTATGTCCTGCTGACTCGGGCAGAAAAAATTGGAACAAATATGTGGTCCTGGGGTCTCACGGCAAACATGTTGTCAGAAGAGTCACTATCTTTGCAAGCAACATCAAGATGTGTAACTAGATGACAACCGCACAATAAAATTACAATCAAGTACAGATTGTGCTTAACAGACGGCGTATATCGCCAAAAAGCGCCTGGAGAAAATGAACATCAGGAAGCCCCTCTCAAGTTCTCTGGAGTACAAGTGAAAACAGTCGCTGAGGTGTGGTGCGGGTGGGGGAGTAAGGCAAGGCAAGGCATGTACATACATACATGTATGCCGGCATACATAGAGGAGAGGGGAGATGCGAGGCTCGTCAGCAAGAAACGCAGCAGGCGGTCAAGTTCCGTCTTTTCCTGAACCGCTTGGCTGTGCCCTGTTTGCTTAAACTTCTTCACCTGGTTTTCCCTGTTCACCCCGCCTATATCGGCCACATGGTTCCCTAGCCCCAAGGGCGCCCGTTTTCACCGATCCCCCTGAAGGGCACACGGACAATGACGGCAGGAAACGCTCAACATTGCCTGCCCATCTCCACTCCTTCCAAGGATTGCACAGTGCACCAGACCCCCGACCAATAACCCAGAGACAACAGAGACAAAACTCGAGCTTTAGTGCCCAACCATGATCAAAACAAGTAGATTCATTCATGTCGGAAGTATTTCAGGTACCAATAATAAAATGATAGAAGTAGATATAACAGAATAAAAAAAAAAATTGAAAAGGCAGAATCAACCGCGCATACAAACTCGGTGCCGTGAGGCAGACAAATCTTCCCGTTTTAATGTTGCCCTGGGTTGAACATAAGAGACTGGAGTGAATTTGAGAATCATAATCAGAGCTGGACAAGAAAAAGAAGGAAATGAAAAACATGAAAGCAGACTGAAAATATGACCCGACATACGTAAACATAAAGATGTGCGGTGAAAAGAAAAAGAGCTCCAGGCGCAATAAAATAAAAGCAAAGAAACTGAAATCACTTTGCCTCCGTGCGTCAAAGTCATAGAGAGAAGGGATAAACACGATCCCTCCCCGACCCAAATTCCCCTGCTGCTACTGCGCTTTCCCGGGTAATTTTTTTGGTTGGAATATTCCATCTCATCATCGTCGTTTGTTGCCAAACTTCGCGTCCTTCTACCCCCGACTAGAAGAGGGGGGAACTCATTTCAACTCCGAAAGCAGAAACCATACACTGAAAAAGCAAGAGTCACGGGTGAGGTTCCTCAAGCATGAAAGGACTGTTCCACCGGTATCTCGCTCGAACCAAGAGTAAAAAAAAAAAAAAAAAAGAAAAGGAAGAAGGCCCCCAAGTTCGAAACAAACGCAAGACGGCTAATGAGTAAATGCAGTCCAGCAGAGAATAGCAACCAGGGGTATCTTTCCATTATACCAGCTCCTCTCGTACATAGCAATCACCTTGATTAACATCCCTCTCTCTCTCTCTCTCTCTCTCTCTCGTTTTCTCTCGCATTCGGTCTCAGAATAGGAAAGTCATCGGTTCTCGTGTGGTTTAACGTGCGCCCCGGTCGAGTCGACCGAGCATGTTCCGGTCCATATCATGGCCAGGTGAGTCTCCAAGGATACTCCTCACGCTCATGACTGAAGAATGTCCACCAGCTGAAAGCGGCGAAAGGGCCTTCGCTTGCGGTGTCGGTGTAGTGCCGTTGGTCGAGTTACCGTTGTGACCGTTCGGCGCACTCGTGTGCGATGTAGCGGGCGATCGTTGAGGTGGTGTCGGTCCGGTAGAGGACACGGGAGGAGTATGCGTGCCGGCCGAGCTGCCAGGTGGTGCAGGGAGTGGGCCCTGCGAGGGGTAGTATTGACTCCTGGGGCTGTTGCTGCCAGACACAGGAGATCGTCGCCAAGGTTCCTCTTCTTGACCGTTAGGGGGCGGGAGCCGTCGCTCATGCCCCTCTTCAGATTCTCGCCTTCGACGCCTTCCACTCGCAGAAGTAGCATCCGACTCGGCATAAGGAGAATGCATATCGGTTGGCGAACGGACTGGTGGTGGGTAGTAGGGCGGCTGGTTCTGCACAGCCGGCGCAGGCGGATAGGGCGCTCCCTGTGGTGCTCCAGCTGGTGGAGGACCGGGAGGTGGTTGTTGACCAGAGGGAGGAGGATGCGCGCCAGGCCCTTGAGGCAAAGGTTGGCCGTAAGCACCGTAAAGTGGTGTCCCTGGGGCGATACCACCCTGAACAGCAGAAACGTGGACAAAGGCGGCAGAGCTGCTGGAAGAAACAGGCTGGAAGATACACTCCTGGTTCATTCTCGTGCAGTTTACGCATCGGCCGCCAGGGGCGTTCTGGTAACCACTGCATCGGATCTGAACAAAACGCATCAGTATACGATTTCAGTCAAAAACAACTTACGCCCCCTGTTTTCTCGCGCAACCGAGGACAACAACCCACCTTTCGCTTTCGACAGTACCGGCACGCAATCGAGGTTCGCTGCCTGGGAGCAGCTTGCTGCATTTGAGGCGCCTGTGGGGGCGGGGGACCTTGCTGATAAGGAGGATAGCCGTTTCTGCCATTGACATAATCAGGCTCGTAGGGACCTCGAGGAGGATAGTTGGGATCATGCCTTGGCGGCCCGTGGTCACGGCGGTAGTCGTCGTGCGGAGGCGGCTGGCCTCGTCCGTAATCTCTCGGGTAGTCGGGCGGAGGATGGCCGCGATAGCTGGAATAATACGGATCGCGGTCATAGGGCGGTCGCTGCTGGTAGTAGTCGTCCCTGCGGTCACCTTGGCTAGGATAGCTCGGAGATCGAGTATCTTGATGGGGAGGCTGGAGAGGCGGTAGTGAGGAGGGGGGACCACTCTGGTGAGATGGATAGCCATTCGCGCCCTGAGGCGGAGGCGGAGGCGGACCTTGGCTGTAGCCGTTGGTTGGCGCTGGGAGAGGACTGTTGTAGCCCTGATGCGAAGGGTACCCGCTTCCTGGGTCGCGGATCGGAGGCAACGTCACAGGCGGCTGGGAAGACTGATGGTGCCTCGAGCGGTCATCACCACCAGCTGGCGGGGGGTACTGATTGCGGGGAGAGCCGCCTTCCATTCCATTATGGGGAGGGTACTGGTTCCTCGGGGATTCCCTGCCTTGGTCACGCTGCGCCATGGTTGCGGAGGTAAAGTGTGGCATTGATTCTTCTAAGGAGCCGGCCTGGGTGAGGATTTGAGGTCGGCTCTGCTTGCAGGTTCTCCAACGCCCGACACTGCGGCAGTACAGGCTCGGGCCGTGGGCTGAGACTTCTAAGGATAGTATTCTCTGGGCACCGGATTTGAGGGTATCTGGTCGGCTGAGAAGCCCGCCTCAGCTATTAGTTAGGCGATGCGCAAATGTCGAGGCGAGATTGTGTGGTATGGTGGTCAAGATTTTTTTTTCTCTCTTCCTTCTCCAGATTTCAACAACCAATGCGGCACAAGGTGCTGCTGCTCTCTGGAGATAAAAAAAAAAAAAAAAAGAGTGTTGAAGAGGGAGTGTGGTGCAAAGCAATGTGCACTGGAGAGAAGGTGGAAGGAGTTGAGGTCCAGATGTGGAGACTCACAGTTAGGAAAAGGGCGATGATGGACAATAGGATGAGTGCAACATGAAAGGCGAGGTAAAGGAGGGAATTAAAAAAAGGGAAAGGTGGTGGATGCGGCTGCAAGAAGGAGGGAAAAAAGAGGACGACGATTAACTTGCAAGAAGAACCGACAACCAGGCCACTCGATGACGAGACTGACAAGACTCCAAAAAAGGATAAAAGGAAGTACTAGGTGAAATGGCAGCGGGAGGGTGGGAAGGTTATTTATTAAGACGAAAAGGACCCCCTTGACCTTGGGTGGGATGGGGAAGAACGAGGGAAGGTTTGGGCCCCAGAAGCGGTGGCGGAGAAAATAATACCACGGCTGTGGTATTTCGGCTTGATGGGGGGATGGGGGTGGACAAGGTCTCGTGTGTATCGACAGGGGTACGGGAAGGGGGTGTACAGTACAGGATTGTGCAGAGACACCCATAGAGACACCCATGGGCATGGTGGAAGGGTGGAGACTTGGAGAGGACTGGGACGCTGGAAAAGGGAAGGGTCGAAGGTGAAAGATGAGGTGTAGTGTACTTCGTACTAGTCACTAGTACGGAGTAGCATTGGGTCGGTCCGGGGGGGTGAGCTTCGATCAAATGTCGACTAGGGTAGAGGTACGGAGTACTTTGCAGCGGGAACACCCCTCTTTGGGCTGACCGCTGGAAAGTGACCAGTGGTTTGAAGGAAACGAACTCTCCTGCTAAACTGCTTCGTGCTTGGTAGCGTACTCTACACTACTTGCTTCGTACACTAGTACGACGGGACCAGTCTGGGAAAGGCCGTCTGTTAAGGATGCACGGCTGCTGCTATACTTGCACGTATTACCGCAGCTACTTCGCTTCGTACTTCGGGGCTTCTCCTGCTGGCACTGGCCTGACACTGGGCAGTGGGGTAAATAGCAAGGGGGCGGAAGGGAGAATGGGAAAAAGTCAAGTAGACTACCTACTCCGTACATAGGCTACATACTACCTGCGAAGTCAAGTGTGCAGAATGCAATGTCCCTCATATACGTCAGACCAACCATCCACCCGTGCTGCAGACTGTTTAGAGTGCGCGCTGACCTGACCCGGGCAGGAACGGCAGATGGGAGCGGCCCAGAAAGCTGGATTGTGGTGATCGGGGTCTAACGCAGACCATGGGGCTAGTCTGACATCGTCGATGCCGTGGCATTCCATCGATTAACTCTACTCGAACTGGAACTGGCACATGCTCCGCTCGTATCCTGGGCACACTCCAGTGATTGATGGACTCCGCTTGGCACTCTTGAGGCTCGGGTTTCCTCCGCTTTCGTGAGAATGGCAATGGCATTTTTGCCCCTCTGGTACGCGCATGACATGGGGATTGAAAAAGACGGAGAATAAAGATCAATACCAATAACAGAAAATAAAAAATGAATATGGTAATCAAAAAAGAAAATAAGAGGTAAAAATAAAAAATAAAATAAGTGGAAGAGTAATGCTCAAAAACTTTATCAGATGTCGACTTGAATGGCCTCAGTAATTGTCGGCCTGTCTGTCCGTTTTTGGGCCTCGTTCCAAGAACTACATATTGTATACCAGCCGTTCGTGATCTAATTTCATTAATTTACTGGGCCGGAAAGGGACGGTTGAGAAATCGCACGCCTGCGGCTGGACGCGGAAGGGAGGAAACGCACAGAAGAGGGAGGGAGGGAGGGAAGGAAGGAAGGAAGGCAAAAGGAAAGGGAAACAAGACAAAGTGTCGGTGCGGCGTCACGAAGATGCATGATTTTAGAGAGAAGAAAACCCGCGCGACTTTCCGGTCATAGGAAGAAGCAAATAACCAACGACGGAATCTTGCGCGAGGAGGGAAGTGCAACCGGCGGCGAGTGCCTCACACAGCAATCCGTAGCAAACTTCTGGTTTGCTGGTGCAGACGCAGAAGGGAAGGAGCCATCGACTCGGTGAGCTTAGAAGTTGACCTCGCATTCGAGGCAGGGACGAGTAGGAAAAGGTGAAGAAGAAGAAGGAAGGAGTTATCAAGTCAGGTCAAGGTGCACTCATCCTCGAATGATTATCGGGCACCAAGAGCGGAAACGACGATGGATGCTGGCAGGGGAGGTGAGACGAGGGGAAAGAGAGACATGGCGGACATGGGGGGTGAGACACTTGACATGCGGCGTCGTGTTGGCGTCCGTCTGTGTCAACGTCCTGGAACACCGGCGTATTCCTCCGTCGGTCTGGTCAATTAGTGGCAGGGATTTGGAACTTGATCTAAGGCCTTTACTTTTTATTCACACCGTTCTCACTATCGTCGCTTAGGCTTCAAATATTCTTTACTCCCTCCTCTTCTCAATTCATCGGTCACATCACCGGTGATTCCATGCAAAAGCCCAAGAAGCAATGAGCCAGTGACCAGCAGGGATAACTCGCTCCATGCGATATGAAGCTGCCGATTGGAGCCCCAGCGACGTTTGAAGCGCTGGACCGGCTGGAGTGCCCAGCTTTTAGTGTCTATTGTACAGTAGCGTCCTGGAACTCCAGGGATTTAGCCAACCAACAAGTTAAGGACGGGTGGAGTTCCCAGATGAGAACTTGGAACAGTGCAACCGGGGTTGCAGTGGGACTGCGCCTAGTCCCGCCCCCCTAGGCAGGGTCGCACAGTTGGCTTTGGTCACAGGATGGGTCGCATACAGAATCCGAGAAAGAATCGTGGACGCAGCAATCTGGCGATTTGGGTCGATTTGGACTAGGAACAATCCCATTTAGGCCTTCAAAGTCAACACGGCGTCCTAATATGATGAGGATGACACGCCCTAGAAAATAGAGTAAGAAAAAAAGATGGACAAGGATGATATCTGTGCGACGAAGCGAAGTGAATTAAATTAACTACTTTGTGCCGCAACGGCGCTCATGAGCGACGAAAAATACGCATTAGTTGATAGGATCTACGTCGAGGCGTCTATCTCTCTGTTTTTTTTGAAGCAAACTTCGCCCAGAAAACCGACGAATATGTAGGGAGAATGGCAAGGCACCTATCCAGGACATGAGGGATGAATCTTGCTGTCTCACGCAATGAACGACCACCCGCGAGCAAACGATGACGTATGATCCCACGTTCCCTGTTTGTTGTGGCAAGTGAGGAATGGGTAGTGCGCCCAATGGGTTCAAATCGATTGATCTCTTGGGCCTTGAGGTTTCAGTGGGGAATTATGTACCCCAAATGTGAGACCGAGAAGAAAAGGCAAAGACCACTCTCCCCCCATGCTCATGCTCCTCCAAGCTTTCGTCTTCCTACTTCGTACGGTTTCTACCCTGGATCACTTCGTGATTAGCTGGAGGATCAG
Source organism: Scedosporium boydii (assembly GCA_002221725.1). Lineage (NCBI taxonomy): Eukaryota > Fungi > Ascomycota > Sordariomycetes > Microascales > Microascaceae > Scedosporium > Scedosporium boydii. Next base: position 69,255 of record NJFT01000211.1, read on the forward strand.
CAGGCCCACCCCTCCTCTCCATACTTTCATCTCCCTCGGATCCAAGTCAGATCTCCCCCATCAGCAAGGGCCAGGGTGACGAGCAGGTTTTACGGGCCCCCCTCCCGCCAGCATGACCCTAAAAGGATTTCTCTCTTGGTTTAAAAAGTCCGAAAAGACGGTCAGACCATCGAAGGGGGGACTGAATAACGCAAGAGGGTTGGCTGGGGCTAATTCGTCCCAGCAAAAGGGTCAAGTGGGAATTTTTGATGGATCCCCGGGTGACGGGAGTTGCCCGACCATGCCCGTGATTGGTTAGGCGGCGTGTTTGGCGCGGCGGTACCGGCGGGTTGGGAATCCATCGCGATTGGACATTGGATCTTCCAATGCCTATTTGAGGAGCCCGTTCTTTTTTCGAGAGTGGAAAAAGGACTTTGCTGGATTCAGCCGAAGCCCGAGGGCACTGACGTGGGGATTTGGGAAAAAAGGGGACTCATCACTGTCACCCATACGAAGTGTGTGTGTGTGTGCGTGTCCGTGATGACTTGTGTGTTTTTCTGTCTTGGAAAAACGGTCGCCGAGCCAAGACAGAGAAGGGCATTGGTCAACCAACCAGGGATGGAAGTTTGAATCTACCCTGGCTCCATGTTCTCTTTTCACATTTCTTTGTTTTTGTGATCATCTTATGTTAGACACGGGATGAGAATGGTTCGTAATCCGCTCTTGAAGCCCGTATTCGCAGTCACAAAAGTCGGATTTGTCCTCTAACACGGGACAGGATGGTGTCGACAAGAAACTACCGCATTTTCTACAGTTGGCAAGGCTAAAAGCCCGAGAGGCTCAGGAAATCAGGAGGAAGACGGACAGAAACAGGCACGCCGTATTCCAGAGGAAGCCTTTGGTGACCACCCATACCATCTTACTGCAAAGAAGGCTACATTTCCTGAGGCTTAGCTAGTGACTCCCATGCAAGCTGGACTTTAACCAATATCGGCGGGACGGCGGGGCATCCAATAGTTAGATAGAAACGAAACCCTGTAGAGCTTAAGAGTTGTCGAACTATCACCAAAGGCCATGCATATAAATTCCGCACTCGTTCCAAGTCAGCGACGAGTGGAGCGCCCACCGGGAAGCCTACAGTATTAGAGGATCTCCGAAGAGCAAGACACGAACACGGTGGGCCATTTAAAGACGGAAAGGGAAAAAAAAAAAAAAAAAAAAAAAAAAAAAAAAAAAAAAAAAAAAAAA
>NJFT01000212.1:0-69988 GCA_002221725.1 Scedosporium boydii
CCCCCCCCCCCCCCCCCGCCAACACTTCTAGCTTCACTTCCATTAACGACATCTCTCCCTCACAGGCCAAACTCAAAGTCCAACTAAAACTCTCCGTCGCCCGCCTCCGCATGGTCCAATCCCGCGACGCCTCCCTCACCAAATCCTCCCACCGAACCGTAGCCCAACTTCTCGAAGCCCACAAACCCGACAGCGCCCGCATCCGCGTTGAGTCCATCATCCGTGCCGACATCCTCACCGAGCTCCACGAGATCCTCGAACTCTACTGCGAGCTCCTCCTCGCGCGCTTCGGGCTCCTCGACGCCTCAGGGATCCTGGGCGCTTCTTCTCGCGAGTCGCATAATAATCATAACCAGCAGCAGCCTGTTTGCGATCCTGGGTTGGAGGAGGCTGTGAAGAGTATTATTTATGCGGCTCCGAGGACGGAGATTAAAGAGTTGGTTGTGCTGAGGGCGCTGTTGGGGGATAAGTTTGGGAAGGAGTTTGTGTTGAAGGCTATGGAGGGTGTAGAGGGCGGTGTTAGCGAAAAGGTGGTTAGGAGATTGGGCGTCGAGCCGCCTAAGCCGCAGCTCGTCGAGGGTTATCTTGAGGAGATCGCAAGGGCGTATAATGTTGACTGGCCACGGGGTAGATTGACCGCTGAGGAGGAAGGCACTGAAGAGCTGGATTTGCTAATCGACATGGACGAGGACGAACGCGGTGATGACGATGACAAGGGAAGTGGCGGCGGGCAGGCTCTCGCTGAGCTTGGGCTTCTCGAACAAGACCCTCTGCCCACTTCCCCCGAAAAGGCAGGAAATGCGCCAACCGAGCCTAAAGGTCCCGCGAAGCCAAGCGAAGCTCCGAAACCAGCCGCTCCCCCGCCGAAGAAGCCCGCAACGCCGAAAGCCACGGAACTAAAACCCATGCCCAAACCGCAGCCCCAAAGGGCGCAAGCTTCGAAACCCGCCGTCTCGAAGCCCGCCCCTACGGCTTCACCGGGGAGCGGCATCCCCGACCTGTCCGAGTTGGAGCAGAGATTCGCCGCACTGAAGAAGCTGGGCTGAACGCTGTCTCTTTTCTCTCTGTGGGGAGGGGGTGGACTTGTAGTACTGCGGTCCGTTATTGTCATGGGGGTTGTTTACGTCGTTCGTGGGAGGGTCTAGCGTTTTATTTCCTTTTTTGGGTTCTGTTTTCTTCCATTTCCTTTTTGCCATGGTTAGCATGTTCCTGGGATACCAATCCTCAGCTGTAAGACATAGCGTTCTCAATACTCCGCACATTCTAGCATATTTGCCCTCGGGCTTTTCTTCAACTTAACAAACTCCTGGAAACGATATTATATATTCCATACGAATAACTTTGTTTCTGCCTCCGGGTCGAGAAGCCCGGTATGCCTCAGATACCTGTACGCCCCCTTTCCAGAACCATGCGTGGGGATTTGGGATATCGCCAGATCCTACCACAGAATCCCTCTGTATTTTACAACCAATGCCAGTAACAGCATTAGATCTTCGAAGTCAAAGAAAGAACACAACCCCTCATCGTACGAGCAAGCTTCTATAGCCTCCTTTCCTGCCCCATTACTCGAGTAGTGACCTTTCCACTTCCCACGTACACATCCAACTTTTCCCAGCCATGATCCCACTGAAGTTTAAGCCGACGTTGTCTCCGCGCTCACCGGCTCCACACCCACAGGCTCTATTTCCACAGGCTCTACCTCCGTGATCATAGGATCGGGATCAACCCCATCCGTGGCATCCCCTTGAATGACTTTACCGCACTCGTAAGTCACTCGTCTCCAGCCGCACGGGTCGGTGGCGTCCTTGATCCAATCGACGGTAGGGAAGTAGTGATCGTTCTTCTTCATCGTCACAACCCAGGGCACGCAGTCAAAGGTAACTGCCTTCAAGCGGAAGTCTAGCATAATAATGTTAGCATCCCAGCGGTTTTTACTTGGATTAGGATGGAGGAAGAGTGCGTGCGCGTGAAAACTTACAAGTATTGTCAGGGATTTCCCGAACCGTGGCAAGGAAGGTATCAAGATCCTTCGTGGGTTTACCATTGACGTGGGTGATGAAATTCGTAGGAGCAAGGCCATACTGGTAGGCCGGTGATCCCCGAGTCCTGGCCGAGACGTAAACCTCACTGGGCAGCTTGCTGATCTGCTGACGAACGGCATGGTGAGGGCGATGCAAGATGGCGCCGCAGAACCAGATGGCATGGTCCGTCTCGACGTCATCAGCCAGCACCGTACCCGACTTCATTTGAATCTCCTCGCAGTTCCGGACGATGACGGCATCCAGCTTCTCGTGAGAGTACATGACGTCGAGCTCGGATACCTTGGTGATGATCTTCCCGTTAAGCGTGAGGAGAATGTCGCCCTCGAGCAGCACGCTGCCTTGGACGGGGTTCCTCTCGAACGTCCGCTTGCTCACCATGAAGAGCTGGTGATGCGACTTGTTGACCTCGGCAACCTTCTTGATCCACTCCTCTGATACGCCCATGACCCTCGCCTGCGCCATGTGGATGGCTCTGAACTCGACCGAGAGCATCCGCAGCTTCGGCACGATGCCCTGCTGGATCTGGGAGATGACGGGCAGCAACGTCGGTGTCGCGAGACCAAGGTGATACTCTTCGTCTCGTCCCAAACACGAGCTGTGCTCGCCGAGGTAGGTAAGCCAAAGCGCCTGCACCTTACCATCGGAGCCAACTAGGACTCCGCTGCCGCACTGGGCGGCCAGGTTGGTGTCGACGGTGATGGCATCGACGTTGACGGCGCGGTACCGCGGAGCGCCGGAGTTGGCGGGGATGGCCACGGCCGTAATCTCGGTAACTGTTGTGGCGGCATGCACAATACGGCCGATGCGGTTGTACCCGATAAAGTGCGTCGCAGAACCTTGCGCAAGTTCGGTGGTGCCGAGCTTAGCGCTTAGTACCGGCGCATCAACCAGCTTAGGATCGTATTGGATGACGGCGTAATTCTGCAGCGGATGCATGAAGACCACTTTGCCGTCGACGATGATGGAATCCGCAATGGTAATAGTAATATCGCAGAGGTCGTAAGGAACGATGGCCCTCGAAATGATGACAAGACCCTTCTCGGCATCGATGACGAGGCCCATGCCCCATTTTCGATTCTTCGGGAAGCCGTCGAGTTTCAGGGGCATGCTGCAGTTCACATGCACGAAGCTTCGTACAAGATCGCCGACAGCGGGGTGAGAAGTGTGTTCGAGTTGAATGAACGAGGCCGAGCGTGTAACGGGGGGGATTTGGGGGAGAGGCTTGCCGATTTCTTCAAAGTCCCAGAGTCCAGTTACGTCATTGCGCACGGCGAGCTTCATCTTCGAAGACCAGTGGCGGTCGATGTATAAGACGGAGGTGTTGAGTGTATGGAGGTCGCGGAGGTGCTTGTAGGTGACGACGACGCGCGACCTGTCTGGTATCGACTTCATCACGTCGATAAAAGCGTCTAGGTTTGGCGTCTTCTTGTGATCGACCGACTCAATGATCCATCCGTTATCAGCACCACTAAATCGGAAGGACCCCGTCGCATCACAGACGTAGACCCCTCTGCAAGCGACAGCATACATGCGCGCCTGCTGGTATGAGAGATCGTGGAACTGACCACCAGCGACCGTCAAGAAGCGATCAGGGGTGATTTTATGCAGGTCGCCCACTTCAACCTCTACCTCAACGTCCTCGCCTCCGCGTTGGAGCAGCAGTTGAATCTTCTTACCGACGCTAAGATCTAGGATCTCGTCAAGGCGAATGAACTGAGTCAGGAGTTCACCGTTGACTTTGATAAGGACATCTCCCTCCTCGATCTTGTTGTCCGAAGGACCCTCGGGAAGAACAATCTCGGCGACAAGCATGCTGTTCACCCCGGGGAACTTTTCGCGGACAGACGTCTCCCAATCGGGTGAAAGACCAAGCCGGCGGCACTCGTCAAACGGCTTGAGAAGAAACTGGCACTGGATCGTTCCTCGATCGACCGGCTTGCCCTCTTGAATGCAACGGAGAGCTCGCGCAGCGCGGTCAAGAGGAAGGAAGTAATCGGTCGAGGCACCGTCGGTACGACCGCCGGCCTGGATGGCGATGGCGTGGCCATCAATGTTGACAACGGGACTGCCGGAACTTCCTCCCGTTGCGGCGGCGTTGGCTTGGTAGTAGCATGTGTTGAAATCGCTGTATCCTTCTTGGTATTCGGGGGCGTTTCGGTCGAGACGACTAATAACACCTGAAAGAATACAGAGTTTTTCACCGGCATCGTTACCAACGACTCGAATCTCGATTCCGACTATGGAAGGATGAAAGAGTTAGCACATTTTACTTCCCCTTTCATTCGCTTTTCCAAAAACGCTGCAGGCGGGGCATACCCTTTGCCAGATCTGGTCGTATTTGTAGAGCTGTTACCGGCATATACTTAATAGCCTTAGGGTCGAATCGTAGGATGCCGAAGTCGTGGACGGGATCTCGGTATACAGGGTAGGCGTCTACTTCCTCGTGGTTGTCGAATACACAGTAACCCCAGAAAGGACCGGCGCCGACGACGTGCCGATTCGTCAAGATGTACCTAAAAAAAGGGCAAAATATATGAGTATGTCTGAACAACATGCGATGTTTCTCTCCCTCCTTTCTCTCACATAGAGGAAAAGGTGCGCCATGAGGCAAAGGTGCTTGCTTACCCCTTTTCAGCATCTACGACGAAGCCAGTCGCTTCACTTGTGTCGGCAAACTCGGTATCAAACGAGCATGGCTGGCAGAAGCGGATAGAAACCACAGTAGGCACGACCTTTCCAATAGTCTCTTGCCACTCAAGAGTGTCGTGAGACAGCTTTAACATAGCAGAAAGCTGTGAGGCGTTCACTTCCATCTCGGAGTCGGATTCGTGGGCGTAGGCGTGATGATTATTCTCAAGATTACCGTCAGGGGTATTATCGCCGGCGGACACCTTGCCATTCAACGACCGGTGTTGTTTCTGTGGCCGCGCCTCCGTCGAGAACGAGGCCTTTCTCTTAGCTCGGGCGGACATTGCGTAATGTATACGGATAGGAAGGGCGCCGGATGGCTACGCGGGAAAAGGTTGTCGGAGGTGTCGACGACGCAAAGGGGGTGGGGGGATGGTCAAGGCTTCGGGTTTCGCGGGTTTCCTGTTTTCTTCGGTCACACGGGCACTCTTGGGGGTGATCAGGTGGGAAAGGCCCGTTGCGAGCTGCGGCGAGTGGTGGGAGGTGGGTGTGAGAGGAAAGAGGTCGAGGCTGCCGGCGATGGAGTTAGTAGGTTGGCAAATGCAGAGACGGCGAAGAGTGCGGATACTGGAGGCCCTTGTTGTCTGTGGATGGGGGAAGGCTCTGGCAAGTGAGTTGGGAGGTGTTGGGGAGATTTGACGAGGAAGTGACAAGGAGGGTGTTGAGGCTGACAAAACAGCCAAGACAGCGCAGGGTAGGGCAATGGAGGGAAGGAACTTGAAGCGACAGAGTTTGAGGCAGAGACGTACTATCTATGGGTGTTCGCGAAAATGTCGCCGCAGCCGAGTTTGCGCAACAACCAAACAAGTCAAGTCCAGACTTCTACTTTGCAGACAAGAGAGAATGAGGAGAAGCGTGTCCAGAATGAATCAAACGATATTTGATTGCTATGCGTTCAAACAACATTCAACCAAGGTTGAAGGCATATATGAATCAAGGATTAAATCAGGGTCCTGGATTTGGTGTTGATGCAACATCGGATTAAATCAAACCACATTCCAACACACCAGACCTCTGGATAATAAACAGGCTCGAGATCTCCTTCTCGCGGTGCTCCGACTGATGAGTCAACGGCTTCAATGTCTTGTGAAGGGATGAATTTGCCTGGCTGGGCTCTTGTGCCTCCTGCCTCGGTACTGGGATGAGATTAAATCAATGTGACTGGGGACGAGTGGAAGGAGCAACTTTGAGAGCTGAATTTTTTTCCTTTCTTTTTTTTTCTTCCATTTTATGTTTGGCGTCTGCGTTTGCAGCGTCAAGACGGGAGGCTCAGCGCAGTTGGAATTACCGTGTTAATTGGCTACTTCAGCGCTTCCATTGTACCTATTCTTAATCTTTGTGCCTATCAGGTACATTTGTTCCCCAGTGATCAATGTACCCCACACAACCTTGATAGTTTAATGGGTCAATTGGTTGGTGTTTAACAATTTGAACATTTGATCATTGATCCGTCGTGTTCCAGAGTGCAGGTACCTTTGTACCAAATACCGAACTTTGTACTTGCAGATCCTTAGAAACAAGGTACAATATACTATGGGACAGGGATCTGCCAGGTGCATCACCATAGCCCCCAACTGTTATCGTCCTAGGCGAAGTACCTGGTCGTACGAAGTAGACACTTGCTCCTCAACAGTATCTCGATGGTGTCTGTCCAGCCAGGCAAGGCAAGAACAGGCCGAATCCTGGAGAATCCAGAGCACATAAAAGGTGGTGAATCACAATCGCCCGAGTCCGATATTTCCTTTCAGTATTATTTCTTCTTGTTCGCTCTATGATTCCAGGATGGAGGCATCCGAGGTCATCTCCTCCCATCAGCTGGGCCATCGTCGCACACACTTCATGCGGGGCACAGCTCCATGGTAGAGAGGTGGGTGTGTCGGCTCGGGAGCACCAGAGCGGCTTAGTGCAAGAGTAGGTTGTAGCATGGCTCCTTGAGGTGATAATAGTTTCTCAGTGACAGCCTGCTCGTCGTGACAGCATCTCAGACCCGTCAAGTTCTTGTCTATACACACTTGTGGTTCTGCTCCTTCTGATAGCCTCGTAATTACGGGTGCAAGAAGCTAGAGTGGCAGAGCACGACTACATGCTGCTATACGGCACCACACCATTACATCCTACGTACTCCGTACATACATTCACGACTTCTCCCCGATCCCGACAATCCCACCCTCCTGTGGATGCGCCACACCAGACAACCAACCACGTCCTTTACACCGTCCTCTGCATCCATAAGGGTGTGCTGCGTGCTGCGTGCTTCGTCCTGCTTGCCGCCGCCCTGTCATGGTCCTGCTCCTCCTCCTGCAGAGACTCCTGTCTAGACTGCAGGGCACGGCATGCAGCCGAGTGGGATCTATGGGTGGAAGATGCCATTTGGCAGGGAAACCCCCTCCAACCTTGTAGGCAATCAAGTGCAGCTCGTGACGAGTCTACTTACTACACCCCTTCCCAGTTCGGGATTGGCAGTTGACGGTCTGGAAAAAAAGGTGTGGCAGTCTTCTCACACTTAAGATATCTTTATTACTTTCTTGGAGCGATCACAGGTTTGGCTTCATCATTGGTTATGGTATGGAAGTTGCATTTTTTTTATTCCCCTTGGTTTTAATTAATAATCTTGGGCGTCTGTGCATTAGATGCTATATCCTTGAGAAAAGGCAGGTTCTCTGACCAAGGGAAAATATGTTGAGGGAAAACGTGCTGTCTCAAGTGAAACGGCAGCAATGAACCTTCAACCTAGTTCTGCACCCAGTATTTCTTCGCTAACTTCCCAATGTTATGAGCAACTCATGTGGTTCCTAGTACCAAATCCGTTTCGTATCGCAAAAGAGAATTACTGATGCGAGACTAAGAAGAAAAGTTACCAAAATCTCGAGAGATCGGAATCATGAAGAAAATACCGAGGTAGGAAAGAAGAAAAAAAACGAAACAACAAAAACCAGGGATGTGCTCATTCCATTGAGTGGCGCAAGTATAAACGGGGCTGTGGTCATTCATCGACCGTCCAAAAAAAGGCTGCGGATGTGCATATAAGAATGCTTTAGGCGTTCTCGCCGTTGGAGGAGGCAGCGGCCGTGTTGACCTCCTCGATCGAGCCGGGGACATCGATCTCATCATCAACGACCTCGACCTTAACGCGCTTCTTGCTGGCGGAGCCTATCGAATTTACGTTAAAAGGTTAGCATTTATAATGCAATATGTCGCTCGGTGAGAGCGGCCTATCCAGCCGGGTGGGAGAAAAAGAGAGAGTGAGAGAACTTACCCTTGGGGCGGCCACGGCGCTTCTTGACAGGAGTCTCGATGGCCTCCTCGTCGGTATCCTCGATTTTCTCAACCTTGATACGAACACGCTTCTTGGAGGGACTGTTGTCCTCACTGGAGCTGCCCTGCTCCTCGTTCTTGACCTTCGGCTTGCGAGCAGCTCGCTTGCGGGCTACCGGGAGAGGGAAATCGAAACTTGTCAGTCGGGCAACGGTCGGAGTGGTGGTGAGGGGGGTTGAGGTAAAAAAAAAAAAAAAAAAAAAAAAAAAAAACATACGCGAAACCTTAGGAGTAGGACTGCCGCCATCATCCTCCCCTCCCTTGGCCCTCATGTCGGTCCAAAATTTGTGCCAGGCTTGCTGGCAAGCCTTCTTGGTGCGGCCCTTGATTTGGATTTTATCCCAGTCGACGTGGCCCTTGGTAGGACGCCACTGGTCCAGAACCTGCATGCACAGGTTGGCCTGTCTTCCATGTTAGCGCTGGGAATGCTATGACGCGGAAGAATGGAATGGATGGGGTGGTTCAACTTACGCGTTCCGTCTCCGTCCAAGATTGGGAAGACATGGTGGCTTAAAAGTTTGTGATTGAAAAAGCTGTGAGGCTGTAAGGGGCGTAGTTAGCTCTGAGTCCAGCGTGGTGATGAGAATGTCAAGGTGTGTTTCGAAACAAAGCAGAAGGAGAACACACTTAAATAAGAGTGAGGAAGAAACAATTGAGGGAAGAGGGCTGAAGTAGAAGGGAGGATAAAAGATGTAGAGGAGGGAGGTCAGGAGAGAGGGAGTTAATATGAAAAGTTCTTGAATAGGCGAGAGCTCTCCAGTCTCCAGTCTCCCCTGGCACTCGCCTATTCTGGGGCAAGGAGGATCTGATATTTCATTAAATGAACATGCTTGTGATGTTAGGAAGGGGCCCTCTCACTTGAGAGGGGAGAGAAAAGGTTGAGAACACCCAGCCCCTAGCACTCGCCTAATTTGAATATTGAGATGAAATGAGGTACCCAGGTTTCTCTCTGGGATGAACCAGAGTGAACTTACTGCCTAGAGACAAAGGTCCAAAGGCAGGGAATGGTCAAGGTGATTAGGAAGCTCAAATAGAATGAAAGGGTAGACATACCAGATTGAGGAGATAGAGAGTATTGATGTAGGTTGATTTGTGTTGGTGGGTGTATTTGATTCCAGTTGAACCCAGCTCTGGTAAATGAAGGAGAGAGAAAGAATAGTATCCAGGCAGCTCAGGTGCACTCACCTCTTCAGCACAACATCAGAGACTACTATGTATGAGTTCATTCCCATTAGGGATTTCGTATCATATAGAGGCTCGGAAGATCTAAGAAGCCTTCCGCAGGATCTTAGGGAATCTTACAGGGCTCAAAGGGAGGGCGCAACCAGGGAAACTAGGCATCAGGTGCACTCATATTACAAGGACGGAGTATTCTATCAAGAAAGACTTTGTATTCTCTAGGAGATATGTGAATATTTAATAGCTCCATGTTCAGCTGGTACTCCTTCAATCCTGTCCTCGGAGGTGGACCGGGGGACAACACCGAAATGTCGTCCATTGTGCCCCGAAAAGGTGGGGCTGGGATCCGGAAGGAGGCCGATGCCGAAAGTTAGCCCAAATTTCCAAGCAAGATAGAATGTATCGAGGCGTCAACCAATATATTCGAGAAGTATAAAAAATTTCTGCTATGACGCGAAACACCAAAGGCTATAACATCAAAGTTAGGGAGCCTGTGTTGACTCCCATCCATCAAATGTAAGGCAACACAACACAGGCGCACAAATGGTGCGTGACTCCCGAAGGGCGTATCTTCGTAAATTGATGAACTTCAATAGTTTGGCGTGATAGCTGCGTAAAGTCTTCCGTGGCAGTTGGGAAAACAAACCGGAGAGGGTATCTGTCTCAAAAAATCCGGCTACTCAACACCAAGCCTGCCAAATATGGTTCAAAAAACAAGAGTCTACGCATTCATGCAAAACACATTTCCAGAGAAGAGGAGAGTCCTGTAATCGACCTCACAAAATCATAAAACTCTTCTCATACCACACCCATCTTGTCCAGCACATTCAGGTGTTCGTCTAACCGACGCTCATGCTCCTCGCACGCCGCCGCCCACCTTTTCCGCACTTCCCGATCCTGCCGCAGCCACTCCTTCCGCTCCCTTATCCGCTGCTTCTCAGCCGGTATCTCCTTGACGGTAATCGCTTGCGCGTTGGCCATTTGCTTCTGCCGCTCCGCAAAATGGGTGACCATGATAGAATGATATACGTTCCACTGCGACAGGTACGTATTGAACGATCGGCGGTAGCTGCTTATGATATCAGGGGTAGGTCGTATGCCGTTGCTGCCCAGTGCGGTGGGAAACACTGGCGCGGTGGGAGGGGTCGGCATGTCCATCGTGCGCGGCCTCGGCTTGTCCTGCTTGATGGGGATGCTCTCAGACGGTTGGCTAGTGTAGGGTAAGCTCGATTTTAAATCACCGATAGACGATAGTCCGGTGCCTTGAGGCGCGAATGGAGGTACGTTTTTGAGCTCGCTGAAGGTGGCACGGAATTCGTCTGTATCCTCCGATCCCCCGCTAGTAGGCTTAACCGTCGAGCGCATGGTAGGAGTTGAAGTGCTAGTCTTAGGCTTTGCCTCGCTGGCTTTTCCAGCACGCCATTCGGGTTTCGACGGCTCAACAGGCATCGCTCTCGCACGAGGGGGTTGGGTCGGCGTGGAAGATGCTGGAGGAGGCGGGGAGTCGATATCCATGGCGAGCGGGCTGTCAACACGTGCAGCCCCGGAATTCCTAGGCTTGGTTGACTTCATATTTAGGTTTGCCGTCGGCTCTTCCGCCTCGTCACTAACCGTGGCATGATGTGGAGTCGACGTCGGCCGTGAGGTCGTGGATTTCTTTAGCGTTGAGCGCAAATTTCGGGTTGGCGACACTTGGGTGCGTTCGTTGGGTCGTGGTGCAAACGTTTGGGGTCCGATATCACTCCAATCCTTGGGGTCAAATTTGACGTTGGGAGTCTCGGGAGTCTCATCCACCGCTGGACTCTGATGTGAAGAGTCTGCAGCTTGTCTCGGCCTCTTGGCTGGGGACGCTTTACGACCAATGAAACCGCTTGACCTGCTTCGTCGAAGAGGTGTTTCGGGAGCATCTTTTCCACCAGCTGTGAACCGAAAAGCGTTGTTCTGATCGCTATCAGGTACAAACCAGGAGCCCATATCTTCAGCAGCATTCTTCGTGAAAAGGGGCTGCGGAGGTTTTGGCGGGGAAGTCCCATTGGGCTGGCTACTTGGATAGAACCTTTGGAAAGCAAGTTAGATTTGGGAAGGGCGGGTTCAAGGTAGTTCAAGGACTGAGATAAAAAGATATGAGTGATTGGACAATGGCAAAACATACCCTGAACTTGATTTTGCTTTTGCTTGTGACTCGTCACTGTGACCTACAATATCAAGTATGTTAGGTATCCAGGGCGATAATAGAACCAGGCCACCTCGAATAGAACATTGATAAACGCACCATTCGCTTTATCAAAGCGGCTTGGCGCTCTGCCATCTTTTGTCGGTTTCCTGCCGCGGCTTTCTTCCCCCGAGCTCGTCGTTTGTGCCTGTCCCTCAAAGATCTTCGTCCGTTCTCCATGGGTGCGTTGGTAAGGCTGGCTCGTACGACCCTTTAGTATTGACTCGATGTGTTCCGAGTCGGTATCAGATCCGCCCGGCATCGACGGTCTGGGTATTTCTGTCCTTGGAGTCGAGGCATAGCTATTGCTCTTGGCACGAGGCTCGTCTCCTATAGTCGAGCTATTTGGCCGGTATCCGTTCTTGGGAGGACTCTCCTCCGAGCTCATCTGCTCCCTATAGTTTGCGAACGAGCCCGGTCGTTGGGCTGCTGCCTTCCTTGGGGTTCTGCTAGTCGGGTGAGGGCGCGGTTGAGCTTCCGGAGCGGGCCTCTGAGTTCGGGACCCCGTAGTCCCTCCCCATTTTCCTGTATTGCCCCGTCTTTACTCGTATAGTTAGTGACTGTTGAGTGAAGTCGAAGTCGACAAGCTACTTACCCCATCTCGGCCCACCCAGAATAAACTCCTGGGGGCGGCTGCCTTTGAGAGGTGTTAGGTTTCGGCGCACGCTGGCCATGGGCAAAGTACTTCTCCGGCCCAAACTGCTGGCTCGCGGTGGGGGTGCGCCTCCGATTCCTCCCTCGTTCTTCATTGTCTTTTTTTCGAGCCTCCTCTCGTTTCCTAGCCTCTTCCCGCACTATGCCCTCGGTTCTTAATCGATTGTACTTGGCTCGCTTGGTGTCATCTCTGAGGGTCTCGTATGCCTGTTGGATGTCTTGGAAGTTCTCGGTCGCTGAGTGATTCGACCTGTCGCGATCGGGATGAGCTTTTCGGGCTAGAGCAAAACGTTTAGTCTCGTGCTATATCTAAGCAGTCCATGGACATTTGGAATAAAGAAGACATACCGCACTTGAGGTAGGCCTGCCTGACCTCCGACTCTGTGACGCCAGATGGGCCACTCAAACCAAGGAGTTTATAGAAATCCCTCTCCGGCTCGTAAGCTAGCGCCATGGTTCCTTGAAGCGTCGTTCGAGGGCGCCGTGGTGAAATTCATCCAGTATGTGATATGCGTGGTCGTTACTCGTTACAATAAGGCGAGGCGGACACTAGGTGCCCGACTGGGCAGCTAGGGTGCAGAAATGCCGAGGGGGGTCCTGGACGAAGAAAGTGAAGGTTATAAGAAGGACCGAGGCATTAATCGTTGGGACGAGAGACGTCGACTCCAGAGGCGCGGCGGGACTGTCGTTGTCGCAGCACAGCTATTACGTATATGACCGGAGGCTTCGTTTTCTTTGTTGTCTGGCGGCCGCCAAATGGGCCGGCGGGAGTATGCGCGGGGCAACCTGGTTATCCGCTCCTCCGCTAGACTCGCCAAAAAATATTGTTGCTGGAAGCGCCTTGGAAGAACACTTCTCACAAACCCCCTGCAGGGTTGGACGAAAGTCGAAGGTGTGGGGTTTTATATATGGCAAACCGTGGGAACAGAGCACAGTAAGGCTCAAGGCTGACTGGTGTTCTAGTTAATGGTGAGGAATGGATAATCGCAGCGCAATATAACTTTTGAGGCAAGCTCAACCAACAAAGAAAGGGTTGTGATAAGTTTGTGTACTTGGTTTTTTTTCCCACGGAAAATAATAGGAGAAAAGATTTGGATCAAGGAGGAATCTCGTACGAGGCAAGAGATATATGCAGGTCAGCCCATCAGCTGGATTATCTCTGGATGTGGTTGGTGAAGTTGTGTGGCCACTCCGATGTCGAGAAAATAAATCGCGGCTCGAAAAGTGAGGAATCACTATTGTGGATTGGGCGTTGTCCAGAGTGATGGGCCATTAAAATGTAAACTTACAATTGCAGACTCTTGGATTCTTAGTGGGGTCCTAAACTGGGATGAGCAGCTTTGAGTGCGTTGCCTGGCGAGATCTCGCAAAGTGGACGAGACAAGATCGACCAGGTGGATGGTTGCCGCTTGGCACCTGGCAGAGAGCGACGGGCGAATTGCTTATAGACATGGTTGCCATTCCCGAACCTTCGATCAGCGTGGGCAGGCCGATTGAGATATATACGAAGCAGACCTCGGCATAGCTCAGTACATACTTCAATGTAAGCAACTGCACGGATTAAACAACGCAGCCGTAGAAAATAGGAGAGAAAAGAGCTCAAGCTCTTCCATGGGGAGCACTTTAGCCAAGCCCGTCCCTCTTTGATCCGTATCAAGAGAGTGGACGAGATTCTCTAGTATAGAGCCAATGCACTTATATCATACACATGACATCCTATTTTCCTATTGAAAGCAGCAAAAAAGACAACCTCCATCTATGTATCACATTTCTCCCGCTAGCATGTACACTCTGAAAAAACCATCCAACGCCGATTTGCGGCCCCAGAAAAAGATCCATTCAAGAACCCGCATCTCCGGCTGCCGCCTTCTCGGCAGCGATCTTGGCCTCCATCTTCCGTCTCGCCGCCAGAATCATCTCATCCCTTCGTTTCTTGAGTAGCGCCTGCCTCTCGTCCTTGTTTGAGCTCCAGCCTTCCTTCTTCTTCTCCTCCGATGGCGTGCCCTCCTCGCTCTCGCTCGACAATTTGTTTTGTAGGTTGTATCGCGTGATCAGGTCGGGCTGCTTGGGTCGCCCGGCCTGCTTAGCCTGCTGTGCGCTTGTGTTTGCCGAAGGATTCGATCCGGGAGGTGGCTGCGGTTGGAAAGTGATAGGGGGCTGTAAAGAGCAAGACAAGAGGTTAGCGAGCGAGCTTCTTTTCCCCTTTATGGGTAAGAGAAGACGAGACAACGGCGCTTGGTAAAATGCCGTGGAGTAAAAGATTAAAACGATGGGCATCTCTTACCGTTTCCATCCTGCCCGCCAGGATCCGTTCGGTAGTCGCTTGTATACTCCCCCCATTCCTCTGCAGATCCCACAATATCGTCCTCCGATCCACTTGGGGGAACATCTGTTGTATCCGCTGCGCCGCCACCTCCCTCAACCTCGCCGCGTTCGCGTCACGCCCCGAATTGTTCCTCGAGTTCCGCGCCCGCGGTCCCGACGCCGAAGAGGAGAAGAAGAGGTAGCGGGTGACGACGCCGATGGTCAGGAGGAGGATGATGAGAAATGGCAAGGAGACTTGCTGGTCTGACATGGTTGCCGTTGGGGAGGAGGAGGATCGGAATCAAAAGGGGGGCGAAATCGGGAAATGTCGACTCAAATCGATGGCGGTGAAGAATGGATATGGGACTTGTTCGTCGGCTCGAGTAGACCGCGCAGACCGCTGTCGGGATGGTAGGTGAGAGGTAAGGAAAGTCCCCGCAATTCGGAACCGAGGGAATGGAGAGCCTTTGATGTAATCGTGTCGGCAAACTCGGATTCGAAGGATAAAGGAAGGGTGCCAATTTCTCGAGAAAGCGTAGGTCGGAGGATGAAAAGAACAAGAAATAAAATAGCGCTATTGGGAAGGAGTCGGTTCCCTCGAGGTCGAGGTCGAGGTCGAGGCTTAGATTAGGATTAGGTGACGATGTGATGGGCCCTCCCCGAAGATTGATTGATTGATTGAGGTACGAAGTATCCCAAATCCAAATGGGGGAGATTTGCAGGTGCTTAGAGGACTTGTACATTGTACCTTACACGTCAACTCCGAGCCACTTTTTGCCTCTCAGCCTTGCCCGAAAGTGCTAAGAGCGGTGCCAGACGGTGCCGGAGGGTGCCAAGCTCACCAAGCTCACAGGTGAAATTACTCGCAAGAACGCGAAGTCGCATGTCTAATTACTTCATATAGTAAGTACATACATATATGATGGGCCGCGAAATTCACACCCACCACTGGCACCATTTCCATTTTTAGGCATGGTACTTAGGTACATCTCCGACGAGATTCTGAGGTTTGACACGACATGACTCTGTCCGGTCTCGCTCGAATTACGATGCCCCTGTATTTTTACTTTCATATACGTAGAAGCGTGAACGTTACAATAGAAGTCAGACCCGCGTAATCTCTATCCAGAAGCCGCTGGATTCTGGGATTGTACGGTCATGCTTACAGAATATTTTAGCACTGGCGGTCACAGATAGCCACAGACAGGCAGCTATTTCGCGAAAGGAAGACGTTCGAAAGTAGAGCAGCGGCGCAACGTGCACCACGCGCGACATGTTTAAACTAGTATGGTCGTCTAGTAAGAGGCGATGCCTTATTGACCGCCACGACCGACATACCGTCCACCATCCCCTAATAAAACCTGGTAGATGCCCAGCTGGTCCTCCGCAGGCTCCCATTCTCCATGGGGATGCGTGTACTGAGGGTAGGAAAACAACAGGAAAGCAGAAATTCACATCGGTGAAGTGGGTCTGGACCTCCATGACCATTGACTTGGTAGAGAAGCCCGGGATCTGGGGGGACCCGAGCTAGCACACCATGGCCTATGAATACTGGAGCTCGTCGGTCGGCTGCCTCTATTGAGCGCCGGCGCCAAGTGTTGTGTCCAGGTCGCCGTAGTGGAGAGTGAATTCTCTCTGTGGGCGGGCATAGTTAGTCTCGTGACCACTTTCCTTTCTGAGGAATGACGTCTCGCGGTGTCGGGAACCTACCCTATCTCGCTGGAACCGTGCGGGATCCCAGATGATATAGAACCCCCTCTCGGCGGTCGGGCTTACTTGTTGCGGCACCATGTGCTCGTCTTTCGTCAACCAAATTTGGAGTTTCTTATGCCACCTCCAGCTTCGTTGATGACTATCGGAACATGGGTGTTAGCTAGATCAGACATCACGATGTTTTAAACCTTGCAAAGCGAAATCCTTACAGTTCTTGAGCAGCAAGGTGTTGCGTGACGTCGCCTGCATTAGCGTAGAAAATGAAGAATAAAGTGTCCTCATTGAAACTAGAGATCTTAGTCTCGATAGGCTGCACATTATTCACACTATAACAGTCAGGCAGCCTGAAGTGAGGAATCGCCGGCCGCGGTGGTTGATCGTCAAATAACGAGTAAATTTGGGTGGAGATGAGTCTGTCACAGAGCATGTTAGAAATGCCGCCGTTATGTTGGAATGGCCACATATTGTGAACTGATATCCCAGGGATCTGGGGAGACTTACTCAGACGATGCCAGGTCAAGGCCTAGGGAGTTGGGATCGACTCCTAGTACCATAGCGTTATAATCGGGGTAATTATTCATGAGTGTGCGAAGACCCTTGAGACCCCACTTGTCCTCCGGCGCCATGCCCGCAAGAGGGTCTTGGACTTCAGGAACGGAAGGCTCTTCGACTTCCTTGGCTTTCGAGGGGGGAGGAGCATTACCGATAGCTCCAAGACGATTCCGCGCCTCTGCCGCCTTCGGCGATCCCTCACTCGCAGCCAAACTTCCTTCTCTGAATGATCCCGCCTTCTGGCGTCCATCGCTTCCAGATGCGCCCTCTCTACTATCTTGAGACCTTGATGCACCTTTGACCAAGTTAGCATGGAGTTTGGAAATATTTGTACGAAACTACCGGAACTTACTCGATGCATTCCGTCCATCAGAACCCCCACGGTTAGCCGAAAGAGCACTTAACAGACCGTTCTCGGCCCTAGCGTTCTGTCCCGAAGCCGCCGAGGAGTTGTTTTGAGAACCGAAGCCTAACGCAGACATAAGAGATGCACCCCTCTCTTGGTTTGGGTCGCCGCCGATTCGATTTAAAGGTGGGAAATCATCCACACTGCTTGGTTGAACTTGGGATGATGTAGAGGCATTGATGGTGGACTGGTTCCCAAAGCGGAAGACATTCTGATTTGCCGGCAACCGCCCTGACGCCCCGGGAAACATATCCTCCTGCTGCGTTTGTTGCGGCAAAGGCGTTGACCCTTGCCGTGGTACCTGTCCGGTCACGCCCCGGGCACCGCCAATACCAGCACCTGCCGACCACATTCCCCCTTGACTGGAGGCGGGTACTTGCGCCGAGTTCGATAGGGAAGGAAATTCACTAATATTGTGTTAGCAGACCCAGAATCACTAATGTAAGATGTAAAAACAACAAGGGACAAAAGCAAGCCTACAGCCGGACTAACAACCGCATTGGGCGTGTTTTGTCTCGACGAGGGTAGTGAAAAGGATGGGTTGCAGAACGGGACACAAAAGCAGATATTACCCCTTGACAATTGCAGCGTACCTAACGCCGTTCTTCCTCAGGGCTTCAGCCGACTCGACAGTTTCCATTGTTTCCATCGGCGCTCGCTTGACTACAAGCCGGACGCGCGTGGGACCGATGCCCTGGACAGAAGATGGCAGATGGCTCATCTCCTTTCAGTCATGAGGGCAAGATGCTGATTCTAAGCCGGCCGCTAGGATAACCAGCCGCCACGAAGCGTAGAGATGCTCGGAGGGTCGTCTCGCAAGAACAGATGCGGAAAAAGAAACAGTTGAAAGGTAGAGAGGGAGGGTGGGTTATGGTGGGTTATGGCGGTATGTGTCGCATGCGGACGAGAGGGGGAAGGGGAGAAGGGGAGAAGGGAGGGTACAGAAGGGAGTATTGCTCAATGTGTATGTGTGTGTTGTTGGAGGGGGGATGGAGAAAAGACTCAACTCCCATCATTGCTTTGTAACAGGGAAGGAAGAAGGGGAGGGGGCGGGGGAGATGCGCTCTTACAGGCATTGATTCACAATGACGGAACAAAATAGAGAAAGAAGGAAAAGGAAACCTACGATAAGTCGAGCGGAGTCGCAGGCACTTGTGAGGCGAGTAGGCTCTGTGCAAAGCTCAAGTTTCCAGCTCCCGCTTGACGGTGAGCATTTTGAAGCCCGGCACCGCCCATAGAAATACCGCCACCAAACGCTGACCATCCAGAGCCGTTATTTCCTAGAATCGATGCGTGAATATCAACCACGTGCTCAGGTCGTCGTCCCAACTCGGCACACAGGTTCCCTACCTAGTTTTCCGCCATTCGGTATCCGGTTCGATACGGTTCGTCCCGGTTGTTGAGGTTGTTGCTGGGCCCCAAACCCAGTAGGTATCCCGCGCATTGTTTGAGGTACCGCTCCTGACAGAGGCGTCGTTAGCTTCTAAACGTTCCTGGATATGAGCGTATAAAAGGGCGGCAATTTTGAATCGGAAAATTTGGAATATCGTAGGGAATAGATAGGAATAGTTGTGCGGCAGGCCCAGACGATAGCAACGTAGCGGAAAAGACACCGTTACTACAGTAGTTCAGATGCTCAACTGGTAGGAGAGATCTTCGGGCACGAGTGTGCCTGGAAGAAACCAGATCGCCTGAGAACGGCAACTACCCCAGGCATAAGAATGACAGAGGAGTTTCATTGCAAGAAAGGCTACGGTATATTGTATTGGGTCCCAAACAGCTGGATCTGACGCAGTGGCGGGTGTCGCAGGTCGGTATCGCAGGCATTTCGAGAGCCATCGTCGTCGCAAGGGCGATAACATGAGTAACAGCACCGCGCTATCGAGAATAATGCGAATATTTTGTTTTCGACCGGGCTTTTGAAGGGGCAAACAGGATTGTCGGGGCGCGGAGGGCATGAACAGAAGCAAGCTTGGCAAGCGTATCGGGTCCTACCTTGTCGATTCATCATTGATTTTGATTTCGGCAAATGCCGGATCTCGAGAATAGGCGCGTACGATGCTGTCGCGGTATGTGTAAGGCGGGAGCTAGATTTCTGTCGGGGAGATTGAAGCTTTCCAGACGTGGGTGTTTGCGATGCTGAAGTATGTGATCTTCTTGGATGTCGTCAAGAGAAGGCTTTGGATACGAACGTTCGTTCAGGGCCTCGTCAGTTCTGCAAGGCAATGCCAGGTGGCAAAAATTAACCATTAGTGTTGACATACGTTGACAGCTGGTGGTTGTAGGCCGTGCGTCGTACTTATTACTTATTATGGCATGACAATAATCCTTCACTGTTAAGCGCCCTCAGCGATCCCATCCATATAATCTTGACCAGTTGGCTTGTTTCATGAGCCAGAGAATGCAAGGGTGATGAGCGGTAAGGGACTCTCTCCCTTTTCTTTTCTAAAATTGACATACGAACGAAAATTCCGGGATAGTCAAATGAGGAAATACATCAACATGGCGAAGCACAGCGTCCACCAAATGACTTGACAACTAGCTGGACTCTTTTGATTCGTTTAATGACAGTTTGGGCACCTGCTGAGTTCAGCGAGGAATGCTCAAGATTCTTTTTCTCTATTCCCGGTTAACCCTTGCTTTTAGTCTATCGCATTGCGGAAGCTTCTCTCGAATTTCTCCGGTGCCAAGTGACGACCAATCACAACAATCTTGCCTTCTTGTGGGACTTGATCTTCGCCGTTCCTTTCTTGATCTAGAATCTCGAATATCTCTCTCACGCCCTGGATCATCTTGACAGCGCCGCCTTTGAGGACTAGCCGACCTTTTAATCGATGGGTCTCGAATGGTGCCGCTGACGGGAAGCCAGGAAGCTCAGAATCCCAAAGCACCGACCTCAACCAAACATCCACCTTGTCCAATTGTTCTGACGAGAGTACTGGGACCGGAATGGTAAGCGTCGAGATAGTCTGTGGGTAACTACATCAGTATAAGGCAATCACTTGTTGCAACGGTCGAATAAGCGCGTACCGGGTCTAGATGGCTGTGGCCTTTATCTCGGAGATCTTGATCTGAAATACGGTCATAAGAGTGCAAATCTAATAGGAACCCTTCGAGTTGAGGAACGGCCCCTCTTTCGGTAATGTGAAGCCTGGCGAGACCGTTGATAGATTGGATACGCTCCTTCACGCGTTCAAGCTCTTCCTCGCTTACCAAGTCGGTCTTGTTGATGACGATGACGTCGGCATGGGATAGCTGGACATGTGCTGTCGTCATTAATGGCCCATGAGTATCTTCGTGGGCCTCATTCTGTACCTCGCCGTGAGGATCTTCCAAGCTGCGAATAATGTTTTTGGCGTCAACCAGAGTCACTATGCCGTCAAGATAGATGGTGCTTCCTAGGCCGTCATCAACCCAAAATAGCGGTGCCAAGTTACCCGGGTCGGCCAATCCGGTGGTCTCCAATAAGATGTAGTCAAAGGCGCCTTTCTTCTCCATCAAGGACTCGATGGCGTTGACACCGGAATCTCTGTTTCCCGTCAGTCTCGGCCCTTGGAGAATGTTTGGCATTTGGGGGGACCTTACTTAACAGAGCAGCAAATGCAGCCGTTGCCGACCTCCAGCCATTCTTCGACCTGCTCACCCCCCTTGTTGACAGTAAGGGACTTTTCAATATCCATGGCTGTACAAGAGTTAGCTCATGTGCTCGGCTATGTAACATTTGATGGATCTGGTAACCTACAATCACCGAATTCTATTGAATGCAGTCCGGTAATTAGCATAGGGGGTCCGCCGCCTTATAATAAAAGGCCCATGTTGCCTCTTGGATTTTTTTCCCCTCACCGTTCATGATAACTGCAATCTTCTTGCCATGCTGCGCTGTTAGGATATAGTTAAGTAGAGTCGTCTTCCCAGCGCCCAGATACCCTTTCATTTTGTTAGAGAAATACCGCCCTCGATACAAATCTTAACAAAAACATTCAGCAGTACCTGTTACTATAGTAATTGGGACCTTGAAGGGCACCTCTTCTTCCCCTTCCTCTTGTTGTTGCTCTAGCTCGTGGTCTCCGGCAACGTCGACGAGGTCTGGTGGCGCATCGTCTTCATAGTCCATGATTGGAAATGCGGTTGAAGCTTGACAACGATTGAATATGCAATTCGCAGCCTCTATACTAAAGACGGTATCAGTCTCGAAGATTTCCGTCTCTGCAATATGAAGATCTTCTCTTCAACAGAAGACTGGTTTATATTGCGGCCGGAACTGTTTCTTTGGTGGCGACCTCTCTTGGAACATTCAAGTACAACAACCCCACCACCAGATGTGGGATGGTGGAGGTCGTCGGAGGTACAATTGTAGCTTTTTGCTTCTCCATACTCGCGGGGCACCTTTGGAATCTAACCGGAATTTTCCCGACCTCACAATCTTCTTGTTCATTCTTGTTCGTGTTCTAACAATAACCGCACCAGTCTGTCTTGCGCCGTCTGAAACCGAGACAACAAGACCAGCTGCTGACATTCCACCCCCCTCGTTGAAAGACAAGGCAAAGCGATATATTGTATGAGCATGAACTTGAGAAGCGGTCTGACGCCTTTTATGCTAAGTTCCAAATAACTATTCCTTGGGCTTGGGCTAGTTTGAATTACTTCCTAGTTCGAATCTCTCCCGAGTGGATAAAACATTTACAAACCCAGTTGCCGTTGTGCTTGTCGAGGTCGAAGGCCCGAAGCTGTTGTCTGTGGGCCCCTGAACTCGTGCCCAACGCCAGCTAGATAAGCTACCAGACGAGACTGGGCGACCCCGATACCGCGAGAACTTTTCAGGTTGCTAATATTTACAAGACTCTGATATCTCCCTTTTGCCATCACAAAACTCTCCCATTTGATATTATTCGAGGTAGGGGAGATACCTCAGCTTAAATGCGACGTCGACGCTGACTAAGCTAACCAGTCTCCCACGCCAATTATTGTCGTGCAGCTGCCCATCGTTCCTGGCGCTAAATTCAACGCGGCTTTCGTCTCGCCTCGTCTTTCCCGGCAACATCTTGCATTGCTCCCAGCTCCCAGCCCGCCTTTCCGTTGCATTTTCCTTTCGCCTCATCATCATCACGATACCCAGCCATCAGCGCTTCCGAATTGGATAACCCAAGAAGACACTCTTTCAGTCATACACTCTTTTTAACGCCCGAGACTCTTCGTTTACCATGTCGATGCCGCCCAGCTCACCGCGGCTCCCCAGCCCGCCTCCCACGGCGGAGATCCAAATCGGGCCAGCCTCCCCTTCTGGCAATGGGGCCGCAAACCGCCAAGCATCGCAGATCGAGCAGGCGATACTCGAAACGAGCTCCAAGCGAAGGATTCATCGCGGTACTAAAGCTGCGGACATGGCAGCTGGCCCCCCATTGATGCCCTTGAGCGAGGTGAGCTCACTTTTCAATTCTCTCGGCGATTTTGTTCTCGCTTATTCTTACGGATCCTAAACTCACGCTCCTTCTACACAGCTCGACTCTGCCTTTCAACTGCAAGAACACCTCGCCGCGTTGCACTACCACCACAGCAAAGGCCGCACCCAACCCATCACTCGATCGACGGCTGTCCAGCTCGCGACCCCACCTCCCTCTACAGATCGTACCCTCTGGCTCTACGAGCTCTGCCGGTTCTTAATCTCGCAATGCAACAGCCTAATTATTGGATTCCTCTTCGATACCCCACCATGTAGCGCCTCGACGTGTCCCGAGATGAGAGCCTCAGAGTGGCAATTCCTCTGCGCCGTCCACGAGCAACCCAAGAGTTGCTGCGCCATCGATTACTGCTGCCACACGCTCGACTGGGCCGCCAATGTTGTGACCGACCAAAAGATCTTCCCCAGCCGCTTCGTCGCACTGTCCGATACCCATAACAAGAACATCGCCATGAAGAACCTCGTCAACGTTTTTCGTCGACTACACCGCATCTTTGCCCACGCCTGGTTCCAGCATCGCAGTGTTTTCTGGTCTGTCGAGAGGGAAACCGGCTTATACGTCTTCTTTAAGACAGTATGCGACATGTACGACCTCCTCCCTGGCGAGACCTACAAGCTTCCTCCCGAAGCCGAGGGATTGGACCCAGAAAAGGCCTCGCAATTGAGTGCAGTTAGCGATAAGCAGGCGCAGGCGACACCTGTGAGTGGATTACCAACCGGAGGGGTCTTCCCCGGGGGCCAAGCTTTCCTGAAAACGGAAGACGCGCCACGCGCTGAGGACGACCACGGCGTCGGAAGGACGAACACCAGGCGCCATATCCGTAGCAGCCCGTCAACTGGCAGCGCCGTTACTACCGTCGTTGAGGCGGATGAAGATGAGGGGGCCGAACTTGCGGCGAGAGCCAGAGCGTTGCACATCGCCGCGGCAGCATCCGCGGAGCCGGTATTAGAGGAGGAGGCCGAGCCTGACGCCGAGGAAGTTCCGGTCATTGTGGAGGATTCTGTGATGCAGGAGTCGGAGGAGTCTGTGGATTCGCCATCTGTGGAGACTGAAACCCCTACGGTTGCCACTGCTGAATCTACTGTGGCTCCGGTGAAGAGTGATGAAGACAAGGAAGAGGCTGCTCCCATTGGGGATATTGAACCTGAAGCATCGAGTGAGGAGGAGATATCTGCGCCTGCGGCATCTCAGGAACAAGGTCAGTCGACTGAAATTGAGGAGGAAGCACCATCCGCCGTGACAGACGGGAAGGAAACCTCAGAATCGAAGGAGATTCCCTCTACCGATACTGCGGAGGGAGGGGAGGCTTCTGCGGACGCGACTACATTAGCAGAAGAAGCCCCTTCCGAGCCGGTTGAGGGGAAGATCATCCCTGCTCCGTCAGAGCCTGATGCGCCAGCATCCACCGAGGAATCTAGCGCCGCTGGTGAGCCGAAAGACACAGTCGAAAAGCCTACCGAAGAAAAGGATAATACTCCCGACGACATTGATACCAAACCGACCGAGGAAAAGAAGGAGTAAATGACCACCTATACAATGCGCAGAGACTAGCATTGAAACCACCACCAATTCATTTAAGGATACCGATACCATTCTTCCATGCAACTCTGCGATAACCTTTTTTCCTTCCTTCCCTTCGCGCCCACATTCCCCAATCAGACGATGCGTGATAGAGCGGATAATAGAGACGACTCCTTGACTCGCAGCGCCATCGCCATAGTCCGTGTCTGCCCCGTGTGGCCGCCGCGACGTCCTGTGGGCGCAACACTGCGCCGAGCAGGCGGTAGGACCGGGTGAAGCTTGAGCCGTATCGATCGCGTGACGCTAGAAGGTTATTCCACCTGCACGGAGCGAATGGGGGGGAAAGGTTTGCAGTTGGCGTAAAAAAGGGAATGGGTTTCGGGGATCCTGTGTCCTGAGGGGGATGCTGGAAGGAAAGAAGGAAAGGAGGAAAATTAAGCTGTAGATTGAGTGTAAACCCATTGTAATAATAATAAGTTGACAAGTCCCACAGGTTGTCCTCGAGATTGCCGTGCGTTCTGCATAGGGCGCTTCAGCTTATGTTTACTGAGTGCGAACGAGAATGTTGGAATCCAAAGTCATCAACCCAGGTATATGCCTTGCGTTCAAGCACAAGGCAGCCTATATCATCAATTCAATGTTACCTGCCCAACTCATCTCCGTCTCCATATACACCTATTCAATAAATACAGTCAACCCCCTCAGGTCACCCTCACCCTTTACCTCCCCATCCCGGGGAGTCTGGGTGGTCCCCCGCCAGAGCCGCCAGCAGCAGCAGCTCCATCGCCTCCAGTATCATCCGACAATTGCATCTTGGCAAAGACATGCCGTACCTCCCTCAGATTCTCCACTTGCGCCGAAACGGCAACGGCGTTGCGCTCGTCGGCAAATGTCCGGATGCTTTGCAGTATCGGCGTGAAACCTTCGTCGTTTGGTAACCACCACCGGACGCAGGATGGCTCGTGGAAAAGCTCGCTCATCTTGCTACGTAGGGTTAGAGGATGAATGTACCTGTTGGTTTATGCAAGCAATATTAGCATCAGATCCTCGGGAGTGGGGGGGAACTACGTAACAAGAGCATCCTTTGAGACAGAGAATGCACGATACCCTCTTACCCTAATATTTCCATGAGGGCGAACTTGCGGCGGATCCAGTTATGATGCCTCCTATCTTGCGGTAAGAAAAGAGCCGATATGGCGATGCAGGCCTCAATCATAATCAACACGCCCTTTGGACTCTTCGGCCAGCGCTCGACCGCCTCAAAGATTTGACAAATAGCGTAGGAATGTTCTCGGAGTTCCGCATATAGCTGCTCTCTCTTCGTTGTCGGGGACTGGCACTTGTGCATAACGCTAATGGAGTGCCACTCCGATGTAAGTAGAGTCGTGGACACGAGAGGCTGCTCGTACAAAGTCCCGGGTACGTAAGGGTTGACAATATCCCGTTCCGGATCCAACGGATACTGGTTAGGGAACGATTTCACGGAGAACGCTGGATTCGTGAGCGCAGGGTCGACGTTCGCCTTCCAGTCTTCCAAGACTCTCGATATACGATCGTGCTCGGCCCGGAACCCTTCTGGGGATATCTCGCCTCGATTTCCCTTCGCGTAAAGCATAGACATCTCCATCGAGACAAGTCGCAAGAACGCGGAGCCCTCCTCCAGCCTCCACTGAACCTCCTGGGGTTGGGTAGCAATCCTCTCTCGGCAGAAATCGACGAAGGCCGTGAACCACTCTCGTGGAAGCGCCGTTTTGAACCCTCCCATCACTGCGACGAAGACGTCGAAGCGTTGATACCAAGCTAGGACCATTCGGCTAACTGGAGAAAGCATGATTGTTTCGGGGGTAAATAGATTCATGAGGATCTGTAGAGCGGCTTTCTGATGGCCCATAATGTTAATCCAATCCCCGAGATATTCCTGCCAGAGTAAGTAAGTATGGATTCGGGATACGGATGCGATGAAGTGAAAACGCGCATGGCGCTACATGGAGAAAGAGAGAACAAAGCCGGGACTAACTTCTATCGTAGCTAACTGCAGTACTGTCACGATTGTTGCCACTGTTTGTGGCTCTTTCCTCTGCAGAGAATTCAGAAGTAGCGTGACACTCTTGTTATAATACTTCAAGAAGTCTTCAACCTTTGCATCAGGTTTTTTGAGTGTTTCGTGGTAGGCGGAGAACCCCACAACAGCGTTGAGCAGAGCCTCATTCTGGAGGGCGACATTGAGTAGCAAAGACGGGAAGAATCCGTCCGGATCGTTTGGAAGGCAGTAGTGGTAATGAGTAATATTTTCGCAAAAGCTATTCAGGTAGTATTGGAAGTCGGCCGGCAGGTGAGACCAACTCGCGAGTGTGTTGGTGACGTGGAGAGCTGGATCGGACTGGTAGGCGTTCAACGTCACGGTGCTCGATGTCGCTGGTGAACCCGAAGGCGAGCTCTTGCTGCCTTCTAGAGAAGGCGTCTCGGAGCTGTGTCGCGTGCTGGATTTTGTAAGGTTGGGTGACCCTGCTCCGCTAGGTCCTTGGGATGAAGTGTATCTCCAGTTTGGTTGTTCCGAATCCTCCACCTCCTCCTCGTCGAGAATCGGCTCTAGCTTGACATTTACTTCCGTGTCTGCTTCGTCGCCGCCTGTCGAGGATTCAGGGCTGGTCACTTGCTGAGATGACGCGGGTGGTGGGCTCTCTTTCGCAGAAGCTTGCGATCCGGGCGCTTTAGACGAAGGGTGATCGGGGTAAATACATTCTCGGTTTCCTTTCTTGCATCCTGTATCTCGTCAGTGACCTCCAATATATGAGCGCAAACATGGGTGGCAAGTGGAAAGTAAGTCTCACGTTCACAAATCGGCCGCGTTTCGTCGCACTATAAGAATTCGATAGTTAGGTGGATGCAAAAGTCAATGCTGGGCATCCCGAAGTTATTTCTTACCTTCACACGCCGGCTCCTACACATGAAACAACCGGACCTCGTTCGCCGGTGCTTCACGGTGTCTAGTCCGCTTGCAGATTTCCTCCTGCTCCGCTGCGTTTTAGGAACACTGAACATCAACGGGTCGTGGAAAGCAGTGAAGTATCCGATTCCGGAGAAAGGTGCCGCCACAGGCGGTGACGGTAAAGGCACTACACCTGGTATATGGGCCTGGTGGACTTCCTGGGCCATGATGTTAGGATTGGGCTGGCCGCCCACCATGGAGGTCAGGAACTGATGGTGATGGAAGTCTCCCATGGCGAACGTGGGTGTACCGCAGACCCCAATAGCCTCTCTCGTGGCAGCCGTTCCCCTCGAACAACAATCTTCGCACCGCCAATTAGAGGTCGACTGACTGTTGGACAGAGCACTGAGTTGCTCTCGTTGCGACCTTGCATACTCTGCGGGGAGATGGGTCAAGGATCGTACCCGCACAGATGGTCTCGGAAAACTAGGGGGTTTGTCCCTTTCAAAGATGAGGCGGCAGAGGTAACTTCAATGTCGGGTTCACAGATGAGGGCCTTATGGAGTGGGGACGCAGGTTCGAAGTGGTGGCTTTATTCAAAAGATTAAACAGGCGACAAACTTCGATGTTCTCCCTCCCTACATCGAGAGTGCGGCTTCCTCGGGCTTGTTAGTTGCAGTCGGCGCTAAATGAAAAGTGTCGGGGAAGGCTGGTTTGCCGTGGGGGCGGACTGATCCAATGGCGGGAAGCTGGTGATTGGAGGAGAATGGGGTAGCTAATGTTTCTGTTCAAGACGGTGGACAACCCAACAGTCGCCCAGTGCGTTG
The DNA here is from genome assembly GCA_002221725.1 of Scedosporium boydii. Taxonomy (NCBI): domain Eukaryota; kingdom Fungi; phylum Ascomycota; class Sordariomycetes; order Microascales; family Microascaceae; genus Scedosporium; species Scedosporium boydii. The sequence goes on from NJFT01000212.1 coordinate 27,802, forward strand.
GATCTGGTCGGAGATGACAGATATATCCCAGCTCGAGACTGGCGTGAGGCCCAAGATAAAGATGGCTTACAGGCGGTGCCTAGTGGCTCGTCGAAAGGATGGTTGGATTAAGCTAGGAGAGACATCTCATTAGCCTGCGGGGAGGTAGCGGACGATAAATAGTAGCATCGATAGAAAGAACCATGGGACATCCGCTGCCCCACTGCCAAACAGAAAACCCCTAGGAGGAAAGTACAAGACTTGTTTATCGTCGACACCATGTAACCGAAACCCCTGCTAGTTCATGATGAGGAGAGGATATCACGACTCTGTGCGATCCAGTACGATTGGTTTGGTAGAGAGTGGCTCTCTTGGATGAAGGATGAAGGATGAAGATGTGATGCAGACACATACCTAGGAAATGAGAGAGCTAGTTGTGGAGGCCACCTCCACCATCACTATCACACAAGCTCGAAAATAATGTGCGCAGATCAGTGCGGGTCAAGCGGGGGAGAAAGAGGGTAGTCTTCCAGATATCCGTCACGACAGGAGACTGATCAGGGCCCGATATATTGTGCGTAAGGCGTAACTACTTTATTGTCAATCACCGATTGAGGGAGATTTCTTGCAGGAGGGTTTGGCTTGTGGTCTAGTATTGGCGACAAGAACGGAATGGTGTGAACCCAGGTCTGGGGTTATATGAGGCACGAGATATAGACCTCCATTACATATAGGATATGTACGAAGTAGGGGAGGGAAGACTTACAGAGTCGCGGTTAGGAGGCAGAGCCCATACAAATGAGGCTGAACGACGGACCAATTTCACCAGGACCCTTAGTGAGGACTGGGATGGAAGGTAATAACGAGACTATTGACTAGAATACCAAGAGTTGGACGGGGCAGTCGTGGCTTGGAAGACCACAGCGGCAGGAAACTCGGGCGAGAAATCTACGTGGTCTCGACCAGGCCACTCACTGTACTTCGTACGTAGTTGGGATCCAAGGGAGAAAGAAGCCTCTGGTTGGACAAGAATGAATGATCAGGCGTAAGACTTGGCCGTCCGTATAACAGCCGCACGAAGAGCTAGGGAGCAAGGAACTGGACTGTTGGGTCGTTGCATTGTTACCAGGTCGTTCTTCGAGGGCGTGCAGCTAGTGGGTGAATGGATATGAACGGACGGAAATCTCCCAGATCGACCCCGAAGGAAAGAGGAGGACTGGAAGGGATTGGAACTTACCCTGGGCGTAGCTTGGAATGGGAACGAAATACGGTTGGATTCCTTGGACGGGATGACAACTTGTTCTGTGGGACGCACCGTTCAATAAGCCGCGTATCATTCATGGGGAGGGGATAAACAAAACATGCTGGGGTTGGCGCAGGGCTGGAGGATAATGAGAGAGATGTGCAGGTTCCCAGGGGGGGTGTGGAAGAGGCTGGAATAGAGCACGAGGTGTGATGAGGATCGGAGGGGGAAGGAGAGTTGCCTTGTAAGTAAGTACTCAGTACCGGGGTGCAGTTGCGGATGTTGTTCCGGGGTCCTGACCCTTGGCGGGAGGTTCCCAATGGTCGGGTCAAAGGCAGAATGGGTTGCTTGCTAGGGTGGATGGTCTTGGAGGAAGGCTGCGTACAAGTAGTGTAGTACTTCTCAGTCCTAAACTGTCTCCGGTTTGTGTCCATGCAAGAGGGAAGGAGATCCCTAGGGTGTCTGTGAGTACTTCGTAGTGCTCCTCTCGTCGTTTGTCTGAATGAAAGGCTTGTGACGGATTACGAAGACGGGAAGAGCACACAGGTATTGAGATTGACGGTACAATTGTATTGATGCGAAAACTAATCCGCGGGAGCCATGAGGTAAAAGTGTCAAAGTGGTAGTGTGAGCTGCATCGGTGTCTTGAAGGGAAAGACTTCATCGAGCTTGAGCAGATGTGGCACATACTAGCATGCTAGTACTGCCTCTCTCCTAGTTCGTACTTCGTAGAGAACAGGACTCAGACGGTGGACTGACTCCGCACTTCAGTAGCGTTTCGGCCTACCTAAAGTAGGACAGAAGCCGGGAGGGAAGCGGAGTTAACAACTTAGTAGAGAGCATGGGTGCTAGTTTTACACCCCTAGTTACCATTTTTACGAATTAGCCAGATCAATCCACACTCTCCATTTCCTCCAATATTAGATCAAATGTAGTCCCCCTACGGCGTATTTCGTATACATCGCCAACCCGGGCATCATCGCAACAATGACAAAAACAAGCCCGTCCAGGGTACTTCGTGGTGAAGTCCTCGGGGGCGGTCCAAGTCTGGTGTGGATATTGTTCGTTCTTCTGGTTCTGGTGGGGAAGGAAGGGTGGAGGGAGTCGAGGATCAGGGAATCGATGCCGACTAACAAGACTCAACACTTCATCTCAAGCTCGCCGCCCATACCTGCCGGCTCACAGCTAGCTGCTTCGTAGCTGAGAACTACACTATCGTCCGGTGTACACGTAGTATTTTCCACTGACACATTGTATAATTACATTTACGACTCTAATTAGGATGGTCGCGGGCTTCCTTGAATGGGCGTTTATTGGTGGTACATGCGACAGGAAGGCCAAGATCAATATTAGTATTATTACTTCGTACTGACGGAGGAAAGAGCAGTGGGTTGATAGGAAGCGGGAGAGTGGATTGATTGATACGATGAAAATGGCTGTCAAGTACGACGGGATGGGACGGTCATCGGCATGGGTGTGGGTACATTGATGTACACTACTGGTATCGTTCAAAAATCGGGCAAGTAAATTAGGAAGAGTTCAGTGGTCCCGGCTCCCCACTGATGATCAATTGATTGCTCCTTGATACAAGTAAGTGACGAGAGGTTTACATACGCTAGACTGTGGCTCGAGTACCTGGACATGAAGAGCCCGATAAGTAGTCTGGTCAGGGGACAATAGTTCTTGAGTACTTCCGCAATGGAGGACCGCTGCTGATCCGCGAATTAAGACTGTTTCGTACTCACAAAGTTAAAAGCGCCAGGTACGATGAAAGGATACCCACTTCGTTATGTAGTTTCCCGAGCAAAGTCCCTCGAATCAGGTGGATAATTGCGGAGCAGGCACTTCTTACGTCTGAAGTATGGTGGTCCAGCCAGAAGGTACAAAGATACAGGAATTCAACAGCGGCCCTGGCTTAGCGGGCAAGGCAGGCACGAAGAGGTGGAAGAGCCCATGACGGAGAAAGTTGATGAGAATAGAAGGAACAGGAGAAGATGAAGGCACTCGAATGCAGAAGACAAAATTGGTCCGCTCGCCGAGCAGTAAGTGCTGATTTCCACGTTCAGCTAAGAGTCATGGGGTAAGCATTGAACACTTGGGCAGACTCTGGCGCCATCCACCCTTTACCAATATTGATTTTAAAAAGAGATTAGGGCTATTCATGTGCTAATTTATTTCATAGATTCCTGCGGCTTTTGCAAGTACACAGCATCAAGTTTGATTTGATATAGATAGTTTTAAGACCGGTGATGTATCCACCACGATGTACACCGGCTCTTGGATCTGTGGATTCCGCTATCCTCATCCCACTTCTTCATCCAGAGATAGTTCATCGGAACCTACGAAGTAGGCGCTCTTCATCTAGTGTAGAGTATTACCCCTGGCTCCACTCTGGTCTCCTTTGGCACCTGCCGGTCATGTCATACGGGGAACTTCGCTTGTTTAAAGTACCCGGCAGTTCACGACATTGCCAGCAAGTTGCTCAATTGTGACCACCAGAGTACCTAGTTCGTAGTGCAGATGTCTTTAGAGTATACAAAGTATGAAGTAGTGAGAGGAATCCCAGCTCAAGGCGTGCGTTACTTTAATGTTGATACTAGTGTCCGTCGCTGCCAAACTTACTTCGTATCTCAGCTGGAGGTTGAGGGGCGGGGAACTTTCAAGCGGAAGTTTCAATGTGTGAAGCACGATGTACATTAGAAAACCAAAAAAAAAAAAAAAAAAAAAAAAAAAAAAAAAAAAAAGGCATCTTTGACAGAGAGCTCGAACGGGGATAGAGACCTTGGTGGTGTTGTTAGTCGTGTTCTTCGTCGATAATCGACTGCCCTCTGGAGAAACTACACCTTCAATTGTAGTACTTCGTATTGGGATGTGAACCTACTTCGCAGCTTGATAGAACGACCCGGCGGAACCTACTGGAGGAATTCTCACATCAATCTCATCCCTGTTCCGTCATCAGATGAAGCTCCGGGTCCGTCATCTAGCCGGATTAGGAAGAAGGAGCGGGGTGGGGGGCACAGCGGGGGAGACAGGGAACAGGGACCCGTCAAGCATGGCCTGCAAAGGCAGGCACGTAGTACGATATTTCCATGTCGAGATTGCCGTTTTCTGTCTATTTACCTGGTTCATACTATTAGTAGAGTATAGTGTCGAATTTAAGTGTGGCAGTCTTTTCATCTCATTAGACAGGAAAATCTATGTGCCCAAATAGGTTGCCATCTTGGGCAAGATTGATATTTCATTTGAAGCCAAATATGGATCGGTCGATATGATCCGTGGTAAGTCAGCATTACTTTGCACGAAGTACGATAAATGAAATATTTGACGTTCATTCAAACAGACAACTTCAACTCTCGAATACACGACCACAACACTCTGACGAGAGTGACCCGATTCAGACTGATCGAACCGAAGACTGCCTCAGACTGCTCCAGACCGCGCAGTTTGAGATTCCATTGTTGGAACAGCACTGATGATCAACTCAATGTCATCCCAACCTGTGCAACCGAGAATTTTATTTTCCGATTGTGTAGGAATCCGATTGTAATACAGCGTACCTCGGTACATTGGAGACATGAGGAGTGTGCTTGTACAGCCCACCAAGTAAGATCAATACACCCGACCCGATGAAGCGCCGAAGTTCTAATATTGGGGTATTACATTGCGATGAAGGTGGGTTAGCCTAGCAACAAGGCGAGAACGAGAACTACCTATGAAGCAATGGCTCGGGTTTTTGGGGGGACTTCTTCAGCAATAGGATGGATCTCTAACTCTTCATTGTCAGAACTACCAGCATGTGGGTCGCGTCTTCTCCCCTTAACAATTGTACGAAGTAGTCGTAACTAGCCAGCCTCGGGCATTCGGAAAGTCGAAGTCCGTATTCCTAGACGTGTTTGGAATATTACTGTAAAACAAACCAAATAGGTCTCGTGCATACGGATTCTCGTTGCGGCATCTCCTGGTTTGAAGTAGTGGCGGAGTCGCACATAGGTGAATGAACAGGGCTAGGTGAGGTGGGGGAAGAAGGGAGATCATGGAAGCAAATCGACCCCCTCCTTCATACACCTGGCAGTAGGAAAGGTTTCCGGGATGACGAAACGGTGGAGACGCTGTATGCTTGCGAGATGTCAAAGACAATGCGGATTCTTATGGCGGCTGCCAGAGAAAAGAGGTGCCGCACACTAGATTACGAGCATGCAAGCATCAAGATGCGACTGTGGTCTGTTGGTCTCAAACCACTTGGGGTACCGCCACTCTGGTTATGATGCCTCTAGCCTTTGCGTGCGTGACGTGGGCGATGGACCATTTCCATCAACGACGAAGCAATAGTGGTCACAACCCCCACCCCCGGCCAACTGGATGCCAAATCTGACAGAGCTGGTTTAGTGCGATCCTGTATAATGACCAAGCCAGCGATCAGTACATTGCCGTCTGCTGTCTGTCTGCGCTGCATACAGCACACACAGATGCACTTGCTGGTTGCACTAGCAGGCAGCGGGGAGCACAGCACGCCTGGCCGTTTGTTGCGACCAGTCGCAAATACCACTTCGTAACTTGGTCCTCATCGACACTCCACGGGCAACCCACAAACTGCAAACTTGGACGGACCCGACCAACAGTGGGAAAGGGCCCGGCACGTCTTCCGTCGCACGTCCGCCGATAGAGAGTGTGACCTTGACCAGGCCATGCCGCCGTTGGCCGCGGGGTGGCTGATTTGAGGCCAATGGACGAGGAGGAACATCATCCAACAGCCCATGCAATGGCATGCGCTAGCTCTCCTTTCGTCGTGTTGACTCTTTCAGCTAACCCCCCCCCCCCCCCTTTTTTTCCCCCTTCCTGTGTCGAGCTGCAGGAAGTGTACCAGCTCCAAGTACGAAGTATTAGTATATTACCATGAGAAGGGGGACGACCTTGGCTTCCCCGCCACTCCACACTTGATACTTTTCAAACGCAGGAGACTGTGAGGGGCTGCAAATGGCCTGTCCCATCCTGCCCCCCCATGCGATATGGGACTGCACGTCTCCTTGTTAAGTAACAGCCATGCACGAGTCAGCCATCAAATCGATCGAGCCATGGATCTTGATCGAGTTTCTGTGACTGCGAAATCGTAAGGGCAAGAACTACAGAAGTCTATCCTCGCCAAGCACTAGACCGTTTCAGGCAGTGCGATACAGAGAACGTGGTTTATGGCGAAACCGTTGGTTGTCGTAGGGATGGAAGTGCTGGGCCAGTGCAGTGTCTGAGGAATGGGCTCTTGCCCCGTGAGGCTACGAGAATTGGAGCACCTCGTTCGAACTGCTCCCTCATTGTAATGACAGGCTGTACTTCGTGGTACGTAATATGGTGAGGTAGAGTTCAACAAGGTCGGTGAGCTAACATCGCTGGCTTCATCTCCCAAACTATCGATCTCATCTTAGATCGTTTTTACTTTTTTTATTTTTTGCTTCGTCCGCGAACTAGTAGGAGGAATTCCCAATTCCTTGTCCTCGGAACTGGGCTAACGGTGGGCGGTGCCGCGAAGCCAGGCTCGAGGCTAAGGGGGCTTCTTCGGGATGAAATATTGAATCCTGGAACATCCTGGAAGGAGCTTCTAGAATGATCAGCATTCAGGGCTCTGAAGAATATGATCGGGGTGGATTGATGAGTTGACACTTGACAGGCATTGACTGAAGGTGGAAGTTGCGAGTCCGTGTCAGTGGGGCCGGCAACATAAGTATGAAGTACCCAAGTTTTAAGTATTATTATGCAATATTCACACTTAGAAATACATTCATTTTATGTACATATACACCCCCGGTATCACCCGTCCCTCCTCCGTCTTCATCTTCTTCTTCGATGGCACAGTCCAAGCGTGAGCTTGCTTCGGCTTCATGCTCCACCCACACAACTCCACACACTATTCAAAGGAGAATGTTTAGTGTCTTTTTCGTCGCTGTTAGTGTAACTCGCAAAATACACTACGGACCCGGGCTTTGCTGAGCGGTCATTGATGCATGTACGAAGCTGGTCTTCCCACCATTGGAGGAGTCCCGAGGTATATTGTACCCATACCAATAAAGGCTTGGATGAGAAGGTGCGACGGCGGATCGTCATTTGCAGCCATTGGCCAGATCTCAGTGCCGCAGATGTGGCGGGATTGCTGGATCTGATCTTAGTTCTGATCTCAGCTCAGCTTGTTGTCTTCACCATAGAGACCCAACCTCTAGGTCCTCCCAGATAGCTCAGTTTTTCACAAGGCTCGTCATACTTCATATGTTGTGCCATCGTCCCGTCCCAGGGAAACTAAGACGTGAAGAACTGATGCACCTATGACGAGTACACTAAGGCCAAGTGTCACTGGGATGCCCCTGGTTCCAGAAATGTCTGGAACGGGGCCTCGGGGAGAAAAACCTCAAGCAACCGCTCCACAATGGGAAGAGAAACATGATGCTCTGGTATGACAATGTACTGATCTATCCCTTTGTTAGAATAATGCATTCGATGGATCCTACGGAATTGGTCTCGAGTGCGTTAGCGCCGTGAAGCTGAGCGCTTGCAATTATATGCATATTTCGCACGAAGTAGTGCTGCATGGGTGATGGCTTCGATCTACGAGGCGAACTGACCAGAGCGGACTATTTACCACATCGGCCAAGGTCTCCCTCAATTGTTGGGGGTTTATTTCAAATGTGCGTCTGCCAAGTACGAAGCAAAGTCCCTGTCCGGTGCAAGCACTTGATATGACTATTTATAGGTTGTTTTCACTGTTTGTACCAATATTATAGGATAATATAATCCCCTGCTGTCCATTTCCAAGTACCATCAATACTGGTTCTAGGCCGTTTCTCAATATTGATCACATCCTTCGTCAGTCACCCTCTGCGAAGTTGGTGGCTTGAAGCCGCCAGGATCAGGGATACGGCGATACAAGTAACATTGAACAAACTGCAAGCCTTATCTGGACCCTATCCCAGTGGATCGACAAGACGACCCGGTTTCTCACCACCGCCTCAGGAGGGAAATAAGCACGGTCCCTAACCCCTCAAATTCGAGCAGGGGGTCCCAGGGGAATGGGCTCCCCTCCCAGCGGCCGGATTTGCATCCCGGAGTTGTCTCCAAAAGTGACTTCCGAACGAAGGCGGATTTCCATCCCCAAGGCCGAACAAAGTCAGAACCCCGCCCTGCTTCTGACGGATGGACCATCAAGGAATCGTGTTGAGCACTTCACACGTCACAGACCACCTACTAGGGTCAGGGGCCTGGCCAGACCCTACGAAGTAATCAGTTGATGTTGCTGACTTCGTACACCTCCTATAAGTGTAAAACTATAACACCGCTGGCAGGTCATCCAAGTTTTCTCAACCAAATATCGGCTTCTTACCCTGGGTCGAGAGCGAGATGTGCATGTAGAGCGTCCCCCTACTTCGTATATCACCTATAAGATGCGAAAGTATCAACAAACCTGCCGCAAGATCTGCCCTTCAACTCCCAGAAGAGGAGTGGACACGGCGGCTGACCAGCGGAATTCCGTGACACGGCATATAGCGTACCGCCTGTCATGTCGACATGCAGATACATCAATGTCTATTAATTGGGCTGGACATGTAGTAAACGGCATTGAAGCTAGGCGGTGCAATCTTACCCCCTATTATTCCATTTATCTATTTCTGCCTTCTTTTTCTTTTCCAAGTCGGGGAAGGCATCGGGTTGATGCGGCTCATGGCTTTAATACTGGGCACCCTTCTCATTCTGGACCGACAGCAAATCTTCAGCTCTCCCTTGTCTGCAGTGGACACAGACATGCGCTGCATGCCGGTGAGCACACTTAGTCAAGTGCTCGAAGCCTCAATCCCGCCTCCAACCCGACCGAGAGCTGCACTACAACGGTGATCAGGAACGCATGGGGCGGGTTGTGGATCTTACTTTGGAGGTTGCTACCTAATTACCGCGTCAATACTGAGGCGGTGTACTAGTCAAATGGCGGCACCAGTGCGACAACAAGCGGAGATTTCGATGCATTTAATCTTGATCATTTTGTGACATCTTCACTGCGCAACAACACGTTTAAGCTCCTGTAAGATGAGTCCTCTCATTGACTGGCATTTCTGCACAACTGACACCATGTCTACTTCATTCTTCTCCGGGAACTAAAATCATAGAAGGGGAAGAAAGTTGTATAGTAAGAAGTAATTTATATGTAATAGTACTGTTTCTGGAGTTCTTGTTTACAGCACGGCACATGGGCAGCCTCAGAGGCTAGCCCCTTTAGTGCCCAAACCCTCAGAACTCTACCAGCACCTCTGGCATAGGATGGGCATGTGAAACCCAGAGAGTACTCAAAGTTGGCATTGGTCAAGAGATGATTTCCGGCTCTGCAGCTTGCGGCCATTTCTGATGCGTTGAGCACAACAACTGTCTGCGACGGGAAGGAGAGATACACTCTTGTCGAAATCGCCGTGATATCGTCTGTAAGGGGGCAAGTTGGCGCCCCTACCACTACATAGGTACGCATAGCTAATAAAGCACACTTTCCAGGTTGAAATACTATCCCCCCTGCCAAATTTCGTCATCATGGCAGACAGTTGGAAGGGTGCTCGATGTGATGAAGTGAGACCTCGCGACTCGATAGAAACAAAACCGCGGTGCTGGATGTCTCTACCTGCGGAGATTCGCCTTATGATTTTAGAGGCAGTCAGGCACCAGATAAATCCTGGCTGGGCTTCTTTTGCATCTGTCTGTAAGGAATGGCAGATTTTCATAGAGGCAAGAAACTTCCATACGCTGAAGTTGAAGGTGTCTTGCCTGGATGACCTTGGATGTATGGTCGTTCGCCAGAGGGACCTCGTTCGCCATATTTCGCTCGATATTGAACTAGCAAGATACACCTGCCGATCTTGCAGAAGGGAGGAATCAGAGTCCTGGGAATCTCCGAATAGCGCCATCGTCAGCAAGGGAGTGTGGAAACTATTCACCGTTCTCAGCACCTGGAAGTCGTCGACGGGCTTGACGTTAGAGCTTAACGCGTATTCTCCCAGCGACTCTGACCATTGGTTCAAGGACTATCACTTCGCCTCGGGTGACGAGGGCAACGAAAACACAACTTCATTGCAGGAATATAGCTCCGGGTGGCATGACCCGAAGCATGGCTGGATCAATGGCCAAAGGGTTAGGACTCCCCCTCACGAAGCTGTTTTGCGGCTCTTCAACCAGATCGACCCGCGCTTCCAAAAAGGACTTCCTGAGGTTGGCATTGTCTCATGTTTCATCATACGTAGACAGCTCCGTCGTCGGCTTTGCTCTTGGGCGTTTCTCCCCATCCTGGACAAACTTTGTCGTTTAGAGCACATGGTCTACGAGCCATGGCGCCCATGGCAAGGCTGGCGGAGAGATCTACATGACAAACGTTCGATCCCCATCCCCAAGGCACCCCAAATCTAGTATTAACATCTAGGCTGCAGATTTCAGACAATTGGTGCGAGAAAGTCTTCCCAGAACGCTCAAAAGATTGTCGGTTTTTGAAGATTTCAACGACAATCTTGCGTTGGCACTGAACAATGACCGGTCGCCATGGCAGGATGAGGTGGACACCTTCCGCATCGCAGACCCCAAGGTCGGCGCCGCCTTTGCTTTTCGAAGTCTTAACCTCGAGCAGCTTTCTGTCGCTTACATGGCCAATGCTGAGGATTTCTTCCAAGCTTGTTTGCCAGCTTGGACGTGGCAGAACCTCCAGTCTCTTTCGTTGACTTCGTAGCTTCTACGATGTACGACAAGCCACCAGAAGATCCATACGATGCTATGCAGAGCCGGTGATGCTGCACTTCAGATGCCCCTATTGCACACATTGCAAATCTGGAACGGCACTCGAGGAAATGCCTGTGCATTTATATACCAGACAGTCGGAGGATGTGCATCTATCACTTGGCGTGGTACATGGGATCTGGAGCTAAGCCCTCATTTAATAAGAACATGGCAGAGCGTGGCCTCCAAGAGCCAAGAGTGCGAGCTCTGGGTCCACAAGCAGCGAATTCAAGGCGTTATAGAGTCTCATGGCGATGCCATCTATTATTTGGACTTGCCTTGTCGCGTGGTTGCTCCTGCGTCTCTCTGGCAAATTCGCAGGGAATTTGGAACTTAGCACATGAAGGTAGCTTCCCTTCCCTAATCAAATGGAATGCTCCTTCCTCGATTCCTCGAGATCAAATGGTGATTGAAGCAAGACATTGACGATCGTCCCACCGTCGTCCCCATCATCACCATCATCACCGCCAGCCAGCCAGTTTGATAAATACAGCGCAGGAATTCTAGGACCTACAACCTTGCAATACTACCTCTGGCAACAGTTCATCCCTGCCTGCACCGGAATGCTGTGCTCCAGTTCAATGCAACCCTGAAAGAATGACAGGTACGAAGTACCTTTCCGATGGGACAGTTGTGGGACAGTTGGTCGTACGACGAGCATTATAGGGCTGCTTGGCCAGGTCACCCCAGCCCTGGATCCCGAGGTTCGTCCTGCCGCCGGCCCAGGTCCCATCCCCATCGACCTGTGGAATGACGTGGAGACCGAGTGGAAAGGGATATTGGATATTGGATCCTTTTTTTCACTACTAAGACTGGAGTAACAATACTCCGTACGGAGTATGCGTATCCAGTAGGCAGGCACTAAATAATCATCTCCGGTATCCCCGTCCAGCCTCTTCTCAAGTGTGCAATAATAGAGAAATCAACCATCCCTTGTCGGGGATAGGTTTTCATCCTGCAATGCAGAAGTCGATCATTGCCCAGAGAGGCATGAAAGCTTGTCTTGACCGCAGGATTTTTGGGTCTGAATATTTTTCCTCTGATCCCCTGTCTGGTGTCAAAGTGGGACGAGGAGTAATTAATGTTCAGGGTCTTGCTCTATAATATAGCATCTTTGGGTCCTTGGAAGAGCCACGACATGGTTGAGCATGCCCTTATAACGGCGAGGCTATCGAGTGGGAACCGCCTTGCTTTTGGGGCAGTTTGGGTCAAGGTCATGGCACTCATACGCAGTACATCTGGAGATGGCTGTCTCAACCAAGACGAGAGCCCGCCATCTGTCTTAACATTGGCCAACTCCAGGCTACAACCCGGGAGGTCTACGACTCCAGTTTACTTCGTCCATTACTCCGTACGTACGTAGGGAGCAAACCCATCTGAGCGCCACTTACCACTTTGACTAGGGTTTGCCGCCAAGCTCAACACTCAACCGGGATCTTCACTTGGCTCCCTTGTCATAGTTGAACGCCACTAGCGCCGCGACTCATTTGATGTTTTCCCCCATGAAGAGTGGGAAATGAGGGCGTTGCCAGGCTTGAGTCGAATCTTCTTTCAACGCCACACGGGCCGTCGGTAGGAACCCACAGTCTGACACAAAGGCAGTGTATTAGGGGCGCTCTGGATGTCGATTAATCCAGCATTTCTTCATCCCTGAACATTCTTCCGTTAGTATAATGGGAGGACCCGCATTGGTTGAGCGGCGTCGATCTTGACTCCGCTGGTTCCAAAATAATAGAAGGTAAAATAAGTGAAAACTTTCATTTTCCCCTCCGCCTCGCCGACTAATTTCTCACTCACACACTCTCCTCCTCTCTTCCGGCGGAGCAGGTGGACGATGGAACATCGGGTGAGATTAATTATTGCCTCGCCCTTTCCTACTCCGGTCTGGCTTGCTCGTGGAAACCTTGGTTCTTCTCGGGCCTATCGTTGGGTCCCCAGCCTATATCAGAGAACTTCAGCGTTTCATCCTATCTCCGACTGTACGAAGTAGGACAACTGCGCGCGATGGATGGACGGTTGTGGAAACAGAGACCCTAACGGGCGAGCAAACTTCTCTCCCAAGCCAATGGTCGTGGTTTTGCTTCCACTTCGAACCGGGCGAGGCGGCGAACGGGTCCCTGTGGGTAGCACTCTGCGAGGTTGGACACGACGTCGTTGTCCAGAAATAGGGTCTCCTTCGTAGTTAGTGTGCCTTTAGGGGATGCTACTCCATACGTTCGCGCCCCCATATAATTGCCGCCGTTATAAATCCGACTTGCGGATCGGCGTGATTTCGACGGATTTTTTTTTCAGTATCCAGTCTTTTGCCATCACGGTTTAAAATTTTCTTATTTTTATTATTAAAGAAGAAAAAAATTTGAAATGAAAATTTTGATGAAGAAAGCCTCGGTCTACTTCATCCGTCTTAGTGAGGATGATGGGACGAAGGGCAATCTTGCAACGAGGCATTGCAGTATTTGGTTAAAGCTGGCCAAGCTCGTCGATGGCGGACGCAGCATTCACGAAAAGAAACCGGTCAGAATGCAATGTTGACCAGAACCAAACGTGCTGGTATCTATTACTCGAGGCTCGTCGTAAAGAAAATTAATGCCCTGCCACGTCAGCACATTCGCGAATCAAGCTGATGACTGAACCTAGGAGAGGAGGTTTGTTCGGCAGGCAGGTCATTATCAAGTCGAAGGGCCGAGAAACACTTCTCCTGTCTATTACATCTATCTTCGGCTCTGGGAATCAATAGCCTCTTCGAACATCTAGATCATTCCATCATAGAGTCTGTCTACGGCCTCGGGCGAGTCGTCGGTCCCTGTCCAAATTATCCCATCCCGTACTGGGAAAAGAATTTCACGTAGACTTTCAGCAAGAGGCTTAAGGGGGTGGAATTCAGGAGGAAATTCCTCCAAAATACCCTGAAAGCCGTTCTGATCCATGTCAAGAGGCTTGCGTGTCGCTAGTTCATCCCAGTCGCCATCACTCCACTGTCAAAGTTTGCTTTTTTCCGGGAGTTTCTCCGTATGATTCGCGATGATTACCCACAGGAAAAGAAAGGACTCTAGGTCGTGCCGATAAGTATGGCATTCGCCTTTGAAAACCCCAATCTCCATGAATGGTCTGGTGCCAACAATGTCAAGCTCTGGCTCCAATCCCTCGTCGAGCTTTATTGCGGAATCAAGGTCTATCAGAATCCCCTTTGGCTTTTCTTCATCCTCAGTATCCAGAATGATCATGTTCCCCAAGGATATATCTTGGTGGAGAATCCTGGCATCATCATAGAGTGACCGGTGACACTTGATAGCATCACGGAACACTTGAAGCAACTCGAGGTGGGATTGAAATGCGTGAAGGGGTCTGCCGACAGGGGAAGTAACTATGCAGGTGAGAATACGATTTTGAAAGTAGCGGTTGGTTTCTTCTGTATAGTCAGCAAGTTCGTCAACATTTCCATCCCTCCCAGGAGAGTTTGTCCTTGCGAACTTCCTGTGTGTCCCCCACCGAATACCTCGACGTAGATGTGCTGTACTTTCAACCGCTTTTGTAATAGTCGAGGGAGACGGCACCCCAGGCGCCTTTCTTCTTAGCCAGGTTCAGAAGCTCATCCTCCGGACGCTCCCTGGCCCAACGCCATTTGAACTTCAAGACGCAATCCCACCGATTCGAATCCGGTAATCTTGCCCGGTAGCAAACCGTCCCGTTGCCAACAAGGCCTTCGCGGGACGCGATTGGCTGGCTTTCGAGATAGAGCTTCCCTAGGGACGGCATTGCCATACTATCAGGTATAAGGTAGCTGGCATCCTTATCCGTCTCGATCATGCCAGATTTCCCCAGGTCCTGGTCCGTCATCAGTTGGTAGCTAAGAATAATAGATAGGAATTGGACGAAGTCTTTCTTGATATCGAAGACGTCGCTACAATATAATCCAGATCGATCAAAGACCCAAAGTTCGATCCGTGAACCACGGATGTAAAAGCCATGTAAGAAAAACCGCGTGGGCTGGCTGGAGAAGACCTCGTGTGCGGACCGGCAGAGACGTAATAAGCCATCTTGATAACAAACACTGCCACGGGGGTAAACCTGGCCGATAACTTGAACATCGCCCCATCTCGTCTGTACGCTGGATGTCGGCGAAGCAGGGACAGCTAAGAGGAGACGGGCACCATTGTTAGGACTCTCATTCTCGGGTGCTGGATTCAAGTTGTCCCTAGATACCTGTCAGGAGCCTCGAGCGCCGTCAAGCTCCCGCGGAAAACACTCGGAAAACCATGATAGGAACTTGTCGGGTGATGGGACAGTTGATGGAACAGAACAGCAGCCGATGACTTTTCCCGCTTCCTCAATTTCCAGGGAACCATCTCGCTGGACATATTGGAATTTGCCAAAGAATTTCTTAATAAATCCACTAATGGGCTCATGCAAGCGGCTCTCTATGTTGTCAAGAACTCCCTGGTCTGTCGTGTAGGGCCGGCGGAGCTGGCGGATGATTGTCTGCTTGGTGATTCTCCATTGAGGCAGACTTATGTGGATGGCAGCAAGGGCTACGTAGTTTTGGCAAAGTTTCTAGTGTCCTTGTAGCTCTGCGGTAGAATACCTACATGCAAGTGTTTGTGCTCGGCATTGCAAGGACAGGTATTGAGTCGATTCTATCCCTTTACTTCCACTATTGTATCTTCAAGGAGATTGGTTGGTGCTACTCATTGCCGTCTACCAGTTTTGTAACTTCCTCGAGACATCTAGGCACTTGTGGGAATAAAATGAATTTCGGAGCTCAGATTTAGGAGAATGAAAACCCCGGGGCCGTCGCCGAGGCCGTTTTCATCCCAATGCGATACTGGGATGCCCCTCATCGTGAAGTGTTCACAGCCCGAGGTCGATGTCGGGTTTGTTCCAGAGATTGTCACGTGACACAACCCGGCCGTCGTCGGCCGCCACGGAGGAAGGCTTGTGGAAAGTACGAAGTAACACGGACGTTTTGGGATGAATGAGGCTATCCCAGGGGCTAAGTTTTGTTTCAAAAGCTTGATGAAACAGACAACCTCTGGCTCTTGAGGAGGTTTCTCATGTCCGGATTCTAGATTTCTCGATATTCACTATTCTTCCTCCTTTTCGATCCTTTTTTCAATTTCTTCACTTCTTTCAATTGACTTCTCCCGGAGAGGAAAACATTACTGGGTTTTATAATATAATTATACAATTTCTCATGAGAGATTGATGAAAACTCAACTGTGGGTGGTCGCGTGTATACTTTTGGTGTCTAATATCGAGTTTCATCACCGGGAACATCGGAGTTGAGAGAAACTTCGACTCAGTTGTCAATTTCACCATGTTCGACTATACTCTGGATGAGGCCATCGCTGTCTTCGACCTCCAAACCACACTCGTTTTCCTCCTCACCCTCTGCAGCTTCGTCGTACCCGTCGTCATCCTCTTCCCGCCAGTACCCATTCGCATTTCTGAGGCACTCTCTCAAACTCACACGAAGCTGGGGTTGGAGCCTGGAGCTTCTAACCTACCGAAACCGGAGGAGAAGAACACGCAGCCGGCAACCGCATCCCCACCAACTACCAAGACGAGAATCCAGAGCCTGTTCATCTACCCTATCAAGTCATGCCAGGGGATCGAGTTGTCAAAGGCGAAGGTCTTCGCTTCGGGTCTGCAATATGACAGGCTGTACACCTTTGCGAGGCTGAAGGACGCGCCTGCCGGCGAGGAACCCGTTTGGGACTTCATCACACAGAGACAGTTCCCTCGAATGGCTAATGTCGCCATCGATGTTTGGTGCCCCGACGCCGTCAAGACTCGAGGCAAGCTGACCGAGCGGGGCTCGGATGAGACCTTTATGATTGCGCGCTTCCCGTGGAGCAGGCCGGGCTTGCTCGGCGTGCTCGACCACATCGCTGCTAAGCTCGGTAAAGGCTGGCGCGGCGTTCCCGAGAAGGAGATCCTGTTGCCAGTCAACCTGCCTTCCGAAGCCGAGATCGCCGGTAGGGGGTACAGGTATGAGAAGGTGAGGGTGTGGAGGGATGTCGTTACGGCTTTGAACATGGAGGCGGAGGTTCCTCGCGAACTCGCTACTTATCTCGGCATTAGTGAGAGGTTGGGTGCTTTCAGGATGGGCCCGGATACGTTGAGGGAGGTTTATCGGAATGCACCCAGGGAGGAAGAGGCTGGGTATCAACCCTCGGTAAGATTCCAGGACTCCGTAAGTGCGAAAACAGTCTGGCTTTGTGATCTCGAACTAAGGAAGTTAACGGCAGCCAAAGTACCCGATTCATCTCATGAATCTTGCTAGTGTCGACGACATGGAGGAGAAGATAGCCGATCCCACTCTCAAGAATTTCACCGTGCAGAGATTCAGACCCAATGTTGTTGGTATGTTGTCTCTCTCTCCTTGCCGATACCCCCTCTCGACCCAGATAATCCTGGTTTCTAACCTTGTCTTCATAGTATCTGGGCCTCCGGCTTATGATGAGGATGACTGGAAGAGTCTCCGCGTCACACAGGGAACGGCATCAGTCAGCTCAGATTGCACTTACCATGTCTCATGCCGCACCTCCAGGTAAAGAATCAACAAGCCCCCCTCGTACCTTTATCCTTTTCATTTTTTCTAACCGTGCCGATACAGATGTAAACTACCTAATGTAGACCCCACCAACGGCATCCCCCACCCCGTAGAGCCTGATCGTTATCTCCGAAAGCACCGCAACATCGATGACGGATGCCCTAAGAACGGATGCTTGGGCATGATGCTCACGCCTCTCTTCTCGGAAGAGTCGAGACGGGTGGCTCTGGAAGCTTGGCTTGAGGTTGGCATGGAAATTGAAGTTCAAGAGCGAGGAGAGCACTTCTTCCTTAGGACTTAGAAGTGGAACAAGGTTGTGTAAAGTGTGGAGATGTGTATGAATGGTCGGTCGATATGTAGGCATGTCAATGGTAACTTCAACGGTGTTGGTCTCGCGCCCGTTGGCGCGCATGTACGAGAGGAAAAGAGACAATTCAGCTTCATTGCTCCGTAAAACGCATGTAACTCAAAAGCGTAACTATACAGGTGCCATAGCCAGTCATTATTTCAAGCAAATTTGTCCCGGAAAACAAGATCCAGCGCAGATGATCCGTCACCCCCAATACCCCGTCATGACACACAATAAAAGGCAACCTTACCCACGCCTCCGCCGTCCCTTTACCCGAGATATAGAAAAGAAAAAAAAGGCGCCGTCCGTTATTCCCCAGTCTATCGTTGCGTCGCGCTCATTCCATCTACTTGAGGTCTGCCGGTGTCAGCGCCTGCACCATACTCGTGCCTTCGCTGAACCTTGTCCGGAAAATGCGGTTGGCATTCTGGAACATTCCGTCCTTCAAACTGACGACGATGAACTGAGAGCCCTTGAATCTTGTCTTGATGAGACGACCGATGTTCTGGGTATGTGACAAGTCAAGCGCGGCATCTACCTCGTCAAGAATGTACATGGGTGCCGGCTTGAACTGAAGTAGTGCCATGATGAGGGACAAGGCGATGAGAGATCTAAATCCAGTGTTAGCCGCCTGCCTAGTGTTAAACAATGGAAGAGGAAATAATCAATACCTTTGACCACCGGACAGTTCAGTCAGGCTCTGTTTCCAGACTTTACCAAGGCAGACTTTGACCTCCAAGCCCTCGCTAATAGTCTTGCCTTCGGGGGGATCAAGCTTGGCAAAGCTGCCTGGGAGTAGCTCTGCAAAGATCTGACCAAAGTCTCCGTTGACCTTCTCCCATGTCTCTTGCAGGGCCTTCTTCTTGTAGTCGTCAAGCGAGACAATGGTTTCTTCGATCTTCCGCTTATCACGGATGACGGTCTTCATCATGTGCTTAAGCGAGACTTCCTTCTTTTCGACGCTGTCGATCATAGTCATCACCTTGGGGTTGATCTTCTTCTTCATGCCTTGGAAGCGCTCTGTCAAGTTTCGATGTGTGGAGCGACATTCGCGGATGTTCTGGCTGTTGAAGTCGTAGGGCGTTCCCTGGCGACCGAACTTGTCTCGCTCGTCTACGATCCAGTCGTGCCTGGCCTCTAGCTTCTTCACCTCTTCAGCAGCGTGCTGCTGCTCCTTGTCGAACTTCTCGATTTGGTGGCCGAGTTTTTGCAGCTCGAGACCTTCCTCGGTGATTCTCTTGTTCTTTGACCGAGTAGCCTCCTCAAGAGCGCGGAGTTCATCATCGAAGATGTTAAGCTTAGATCGCTCGTCTTCCAGCTCGGCCTGGGCTACGTCGTGCGTCTCCTTGACCGCAGCTTGTTCCTTGACTAATGCCTTAATCTCGTCTTGCTGCGCACCAATGGCAAGCTCAACCTCCTGCAGCTGCTCGCGGGTGCCCGAAAGATCAGCACCGACCTGCTCAGAGTCGAGTTGGGCGGATTGAACCTCCTTTTGAAGGGCCTTGACTGAACCAGAGTTCTTGGCAATAGTAGCTGTCAACTTGTCCAGGGCCTTCTGGAGCTCAATCAGCTTGGCGTCTTTGTTGTTGTCAAAGTCCTTCATATCCTTCTCAATCCTCTTGACATCTGCCGTCGCTTCAGCATGGCGCTTCTGGGCGTCGGCAATATCTTTCTTGAGCTGGGAAATTGATTCCTTCATGGCCTCCACTTCCTGGATAATGGACGAGGCCGAGTTGCTACCAATCTGTTCATCGGCGAGCTTGATCTCGTGGGCCTTGAGATCAAGAGCCTGCTTGATCTGCTTTGCCTTGTCTAGTTTGGACTTCTCCTTGCTGATCTTGACCTGGAGCTGTTTCAGAGTGGCTTCGGCTTCGTTCAGCTGCCTCGTGAGAATGTTCAGCTTTTGTAACGTGACAAGTACACCGCTCGAGTTTGGCGCACTACCACCTGATAGTGTTCCGGAGGGGTCATAGGCATCGCCCTCAAGTGTGATACTTCGCATCCTAACACTCGGGTCGAAAGTGACTTGTTTCGCTGTTTCCGAATCAGCGCAGATCAGAGTGTTGCCGAAGACATACTCCATTGCCGCCGACACCTCTTCGTCGTAACCCACTAAAGAGAGTGCAAGATTGACCTTGCCGGGGGCGATCTTCTGAGCGGTCGCGATAGCCTGGGCAGAGGCCTTGAAGGCAGCAATCTTGTTCAGAGGAATGATTGTCACCCGCTTTCGGAGCTTGCCATTCTTGAGAAGCTGCGTACCGGTAACCTCAGTGTCTACGACAACATTGTAGAGACGACCACCGGCGCAGATCTCAAGGGCGGTTCCTGCGTGGGTATGCTCTTTATCGAGGGTGAAGAGCTGGGCAACCAAACCCTTGACCTTGGACCGATCGAAGTTTGGCGCAGGATCCGCGTAGGTGAAGTCAATGTTGGCTACCTTACGTCTCAGAGCATCAGACTCGTGTCGCAGTTCCCGAATCTTTTGCTGGAGCGCCGACTCTTGCTTATACATTTCCTCCTCTTGGCCGGGCTCGAAGCCAAGCTTTCCAAGCTCCCGCTCAAGCTTCTGGGCTTCGACTTTGAGACCTTCCAGCTCCTTCAGTAGACCAGCGTTTGCTTCCTTGGCCTTTTTGGCACGCGGCTCCTCCTCTTTGACGCGCTTCTCAAGGTGAGAAATCTTGATTTTCGCCTGCTCTTGCTCAGTAATGGCGGCAGTCGCGCGATTCCTGGCATCTTGCAGTTGACCTTGGTAGCCATTCTCCTGGCCATCCTTAGAAGCTACACCGGTCTGGAGGGTCTGGAGCAGCTCCTCTTTCGACTCTGCCTCTTTCGATTGTTTTTCAAGGTCTTCCTTGGCAGCATCATACTTCGCCTTGATCTTCTCAAAAGCCTTAACCTTATCCTTGAGGGATGTCTCTAACTCGGCAACTGTCTTTTCGACGGCAGTTTTCTTTTCCTCCTCTTCAGCTAGACTGGACTTCTTGAGCTCCATGACCGTCGCCAGCCTCACAATCTCATTGGAGTGCTTCTTGACTGCATCTTCGAGAGCCTGCGCCTTGCCACCCTTCTTGAGCTCCTTGTCCCTCTGGGCTCGAACTCGCTTGACATCTTCCTCGAGATGAGAAATCTCGCTCTTGAGACGGGCGGCTGATTCTTCGAGCGTCTTTTGCCTCTGGACCTTCTTCTCCAGGTCAGCAGCAGACCTCGTCAGTTTATCCACGTTTGAGACATAGTCGTATGCTACGACGAGCCTATCTAGCCTCTCCAAGTCGTTTTGAGTTTGCTGGAAGTCGAGGAAAGCCCTCTTCTCTGTCCGTAGCTTTTCGAGTTTCGGCTCGATCTCGTCACGAAGAAGTTCGGTGATTTCCTGGAGCTTCATCTCCTTCTTGGCCATCGTCTTCAACGCCTTATCTCTCCTATCCTCAAACATCCTCGTGCCAGCAGCCTCCTCAATCATGGCGAGAATTTCGACGGCCTTCATGTTCAAGACCTTGGTGATGCGGCCCTGCATGATAAGAAAGTTGGGGTTGTTGATATTAAGTTGAACCGATTGGAAGAGGTTCTGCACAGTCTGTTGCTGCGCCCTGTGTCCATTGATCAGGTACTTGGAGGTGCCACCTAGTACGATTTGCCGGGTTACGCTAATGGTGGCATATTCTTCGAATCCGATGGGGGACTTCTTCTTATCGCGATTGTCGAAGACGATGGTGACGCTCGCCTTTGTGACACCAGCCTGGCCGCGCTTGTAAATCAAGTCCTAGGATCACGATGATATTAGCAAATGGCCGGTTCGCGCAACCCCCGCGACCCACCAAATACATTCAAGTGCATACCTGTAGATTCTGAGCTCGAACTGTCGACATGTTTGTGATACCTAGAACAAAGCAGATGGCGTCCAAAATATTGGACTTGCCACTGCCGTTCAGGCCTGTAATGGAGTTGAAGCTTTCATCCCTACATCATGGCGATTTAGAGACACGATTCGCGCGAAAGGCGGTTGGAGGGGCATGTTTACCATCCTGAGATGACGGTTCGCACCGCATACGACTTGAAGCCCTGCGGAGAGGATTAGTATGCTATCGAGACATGGATATGGCCGGGAGAGAGGAAAGGGATAGTCGTACGTCTATGATAACCTCGATAACCCTCATGTTGGCAGCATGCGAAACGTCAAGGCCGCTGGAGGTGGTTAGTATTGATTCAGAGGTGATGTTGCGAGGTTCTCTGAGGGGAGCTGCGACGCGGAAAGTCCAATTCAATTGCAAAAGGCAAAGTAAACAAAGATACAAAGTACTCCATACAGTGCGTTACAGTGTTGGTCTAACTCATGTCTTCGGTGTTTCAGCGAGTCGAGCCAGTAAAACGCCAATGGTCCGCTACAATCGCGCTCCTACCAGCGGTATCAAGTTGCGCAAGTCACGTGAGGTAGCAGCTCTCCACAGTGGCCAACGCTGTGATCCGCACCAGGAGGGGAGGAGAGACTAACACGGATCGGGAAGAATCAAAACAAACGAGCCCCAATGAGAGCAATGAACGCAACGAAAAAGGCGGGAAATCAACACGACCCGGCAGCTTTGGCTGAAGCTCTTCCACACTCCCACAAACCACCCACACCCTCGCCTATTATCTATCTCGACCTCAACCTCAACCTTGCCATCAACAACCTCTTCCCAGTATTCTTCACATACGAACTGGTCTCATCCTCCAATTGATAACCCAGTCCACCTCCACCATAGCCGCACTCGCCTCTGTATTCACACCTACATCGATTCCCGTCTCAGCTATGGCCACGATCCGCGGATCGCGTTTGCCAATCGGCTCGGCGCCATGGATCTCGGAGGAGAGAGCAGCAGCTCTCCAGATCGTGGAAGACGAGGCTGAAGAATTCTCCTACTCGGTTCGAAACGATTTCGAGTGGTTGAACGAGCATATGGCCGGGATCTTCGACGAGAATGAAATGTAAGATCCCACCCATTCCTCAGAATACAAAAAAACGCCACGGCACTAACATTTGGTACGATAGTAATGTCGCCGAGATGTTCAAGACTCCTGGAAAGTTAAGAGCGAAGACTCCAAGAGCAATCAGGAAACCGGAAAATACCGAAGCGAGAGTTGTACGTGCTCGGTGCTATGCCGCGTTTGCTTTGGCAATGTCCTCTAATCCGTGTTACAGCCTCTGTCAGATATTTTCTCAGGAACGCCCCGTGGAACGGCAAACCCGTTCCTCCAGCAGCTTAACCGACTCAACTCCCCTTCGCCCATGGCACCGACCGAACTGAAAAAGCCCTCGACTACGACCCCTGCATATTCACCACCCAAAAGGCCCCTCCCCTCTCCGACTCGGCAAATTCCCACGACCATTCCTCATGCAGACTCGGGCTACCACGGAAGTCAATCTCAGGAGATTGGTGACCTGGAGAGCCCTAGCCAGACCCGTGTGCCGCTGGACGCGAAAACCCCGGTTAAGGCTGCTTCTCCCATCGGTTCGCCTACCCTCCACAGGCAACAGAGCCCGACTCGGACAAGAGTGCTCCAGTCTCCTACAGCTACCTTCCTAACAGCAAAGGAAGAGCAAACTGCGAAAGTCATCCCAGATGCCACCCAACAGATCATATCCCCGACAACTACCCGCTCTAGAAATGTCCTACCTCAAAATAACGCGCCATCATCCCATGCTTCAGTTCCCCGCTCTCCTTCCCCTATAAGATCTTCTCCGGTCAAGTCTTCTCCTATGAAGATGTCTCCCGTCAAGACCTCTCCCCTGAAGACCCAAGTCGGATCACCCATCATCCGAAAGCCCGTGCCAAGCCGGGCCGAGACTAAACAAGAGGCAGATAATGAGCAGGACGATGAACACTCCCATTCTGATAACTCTAGCCCAATCAGGCCCGCTCTCCGTAAGAGCAGTCTGAACTTTGCGACGTTGCCTGCCCGAGAACCTTTGACCACTGGAAAGAGCATGGGTGGTAGGATGTCGCGGACCAGTCACCTGGATCTTAACAGGACCAGTTACTATGGTAGACCCACCGGCGGCAAGAGCCTTGGCAACACCATCATTCCGCCACCATCGACCGACGACGACGACGAGATGGATGTGGATGAAGATGAGGAAACCGTGTCTCATAAACCTATTGAAGCTATCACAGACCATAATAAGACGTACACCCAGCGTCTTCAGGATCGGATAGGCATGCTTGGACAGTCTCACGCTAAAGCCAGCCGTCCATCCAAGTCTATTGCGAACCTCGCCCCTACCAACACGGCTTCCACACCTGCCCCGGCGCGACACGATGAGAAAAAGCCATTTAGCCCCATTCGAAAGCCAACGACGCCTGGCGCTTTCCCTGGTGATGATGACGAGGACGACGACTGGATTGACCCCCCAGTCACAGTTGCCAAGCAACCCAGCCCTCGTCCCGCCGTTCCTCCAAAGGACAACGCGTACGGCCCGATGCCGGGCAAGGGTAGTTCCGAAACTGAGAGTGCCGATTTTGTTTTGCCTAAGCAGCGACAGCCAACTAGCCGACCGAACTCGCCGTACAAGCCCCCGATGATTCCGGAGAGGACAACTAGTACATTAACACACATGAAATCTGCGTCCGTCTCGGCGCTTCCTAATGCGAAGCTGCAAGAGGATGACACCGCAGGTTCCCCAAAGAAGGGAATCTCAGTCTCAAACCCCACTCTGGCTACCGTTTCGGAATCGGACCGCCCCGGAACACCAATGAAATCCCCTCTGCGAACGGCTCGTGATAGCCCCCTGAAGCAGGTCAAGAACAAGTTGTCCTCTATCCTTAAGAGCTCTAAGGGACTTCTTGCCAGTAGCGCAGCTATTAGTGCAGAGGGAAAGTCTTCTATCCTGTCCCCGTCTACGACTCGTCTCGAATGCTTGCCAGGTCCTTCGTCAGAATCGATTGCGCAGGCTAATCTAGGTGAATCGATGTACCCCGATCTGTCAAAGGTCTTGCCCGATGCCCAATCTCTCTTCTCGAGACCTGCAAGCCCGTCGAAGCCCATTGGGCGGCGCACGCGGGCATCCGCTGAGCGCGAGCGCAAGGAGAAGATGATGGAGAAGGAAGCCCGTCGATTAGCTGATCAGATGGAGAAGCTCGAGAAGGAGCGCGAAAAGGAGCGTGAAAAGGCGCGAGTGTTTAGCAAGGAGCAAGAGAGAATTGCGGCCATGGAGAAGCAGGTCGCTGCACAGAAGGAACAGGAGAGGAAGCGCCCGGTTGAGAAGGAACCTCCAAAGCCAGTTAGGTCTAGTCCAAGGAGAGCCAAGCCACAAGTCCAGGAGCAGGATGTCGAGATGCAAGATGCATCGGCTGCGATGCCCCCCCCGCCTCCGCCATCAGTCTCTCGCGCGGGCGGCCCGGGTCCCGCTATTCGAAGCCGTGAGCTGAAACGACCAACGCGACCGGCTAAGGACAGCGCCATCAAGTCCAAGGCAGCGCCCACAGTTATCAAGGTCAACATGGGGCCCCATCATTCGCAGTATCATCCGTCCAACAATGCCCTCTCTGCCAACCTGCACGAGTCTCTGGCCCCCGGCGCACCTCAAACACAGACCGCTACCAAGCCCGGCCAGACGAAGCTGAAGTCGAAGAGCTCAGTACAGAGCCTTAAGAGTTCAGTCTCGTCGACAGGACGTCCCAAGGCGCTGGAGCTCGCAGCGAAACGGAAAGAACAGGAAGAGCGTGAAGCTCAGCGCAAGCGCGAAGCAAGGGCAGAGATAGAACGCAAGAGGGCCGCGATGCAGGAAGATGAGCGGCGTCTCGAAGCGGAGAGGCAGAGGGAAAAGGAGAGGGAGTTGGAAGCCAAGAAGGCGGCGCAGAGGCAGGCGGCCATCGAGAAGGCCAAGCAAACGCGCGCGCCACCTCCGGCAGTACGATCGCAACCCAACGGGCCACCTGACTACGCAGCTGCTCAGGAACAGCAGGTAACTTCACAGCCGCCAAGACCTCCATCGCGGCTTGGCTCGTCGGTTTTCCGATCTCAAGAGGATCTCAACCGGCCAGTCAATGCGCTCTTGTCGAACGCGAACAAGGCCCAGAAACGGCCTCTTGGCCAAGATAACGACGCGGGTAATGCCCGTGCACAGCAGGCGCGCAACGGACCTACATACCAAGGCAAGGATGCCAAGCGACGACGGACAAGCCAAGAACCGGATGAGGACATGGAGAGCTTGCCTAACATCAAGGGCCCTCCTGTCCGCCCTTCGGCCGGTTATAAGAAGGTATGGAGTAATACCAATTCTCATGATAAGCCTCGAACACGGATATGTATACTAACAGTATTATCACAGTCGGAGGTTCAGAACAAGTCGATGTTCCTCGGCGGGTACACAGCAGTGCCACCGGCAGGTGCATCCCGCGATCTATTCAAGACAGCGGTCACATCCCAGCACAACGGTGCCCTGAAGGCGGCTCACCCGCTCGATATGGCACAGGTTTCCAAGGGCGCAATCCCATTCGCATCTAATCCTGGCCAGACAGGAACCGCTTTCAAGACGCCTGCCAGGCCGGGGGCGGTTGCTACAGTTAAGTCGACGGCGAAGTCGGCACCGCGCACGTCGCCGCGCTTCCCCAACGGCGACTCTATCGAGCTGCCAGAAATCGATACGGACGACGAGGATGAGGATTCGGACAACGACCAGGGCGTGGTAGCGTCCTGGGCAGACTCGCCGGACCTCCGCCGTGCGTTGTTGAGGCAGGAGACGATGGATCCATCGCAGATCTTTGGGCCGCCGGCTCCCCTCAATATGGAAGAGGTATTCAGCAAGAGCAAGGACAGGTGGCACAAGTTCAGGGCTCGCACGTCGAGCGCTAACTGGAGCGGTGCGGACCGACTGACGGAGGATGACATCCGGAAGGATATGGCGGCTCGAGACAGGCTCCGGCGGGAGGGAGCTTGGACTTATGAGTTGAGCAAGGACATGGCATAGAGAGGTTAAACGAAACGATATCAATGGCGGAGGCTACATGATAGAGAGAAGTGGCTTGTGGAAGTACGGGACAGGGCAGTGTCGATGGCGTTTCGGTTGTATTTTGCTTGCGTGGCGGCGCTTATGCTTGCTTGCTCTTTTATTCCTTTCGGCGTTTTGGGTGTAGGAGTGCTACGGAACACGTTTTTGCTGTCACTTAGAAAAGGGGACATCGCAGGCTCTCCCTCTGTTCCTTGTATTTCTACATATCCATGATGCTTATAACTGAAAGCATATATTATAATGATTATGACGGGGATTATTGGTTGAGTTTCTCAAGATGTAGGATTCCAAGTTTTGAGATCAACACTGCAGTAGCAACTAGCATGGATCACCAAGTTCGGCAATGTTCCATACCTGATTTTGAGCATCGCATTATTTGGTATATATAACTTGATGCCATCATGGATCGTGGACTGCAAATTGGCAACAGTTTGGGCAATCAGATCAGATGGACGTGGTGGTGTGGTCATGGAAGCAAGAATTGGATCTGTTGATGCGCTTTGAATTGACGATCTAAATTCATCGCTCCTAGGCAGGCCAGCTGCAAAGTTTGAATGAACCCTGTTTCCAGACAAACAACGCCTGGCCTCTTAATAGCGGTCCCTAAAACATTGAACTGTGCATTGTGGTGAGTTCTAGTCTCAGACATCGAGGCGGCAATCCGACGCAACACATGCGCATTAGTCGCTCCTTCCTCTGGGCACATGCTTCTTATCTCGCAGCACGTCACCGACTTTCACATGTCAAATCCAAGACTCCAGTGCTCTTTCCTGTTTCCGGCCAAAGCCGCATTAGACAATTTTCGTCAATTTTCGTCAATTATCGTGCCTGAGTTTGAGGCTGCCCTGGACAGCGGAGGAGGCTCCTCGCAGAATGCTTCTTCTTATTCTTCTGCTGCATTATGTTTTGGGGTCTACATTCGAGCGAAGAACTCGGTTCTCGAGGCGAAGACCAACCAGGGGTTGCATTCTGCCAGTTCAGATCTACCATCTTGCAGCTTGCAAAGGCCAGGCGCGGCGCCGTTGAGATTCCAGGACTCCAGGAGGGTGGCATCGGGCGAACGCAAGGGTCCACTTGGCTTGAACGCCTGCAGATGCTTTTGGCATTTGATCCAGATGTTCCGTCTCGCAAAAAAAGGAATGTTCGCTGCCATCCCTCACCAGGATCCCTTGCGCTATCCAAGTGCTTAACACGGCGCTAGGCCGGCTCCCATTGATCCGCCGATGTATCGAGAATAGCTTTCCCGCCGGCTTCTTCTCGTCATCCCTATCGAACGTGGAGTCTATCTGTGGCCTGTCCAATCTCGCTTCGTCGTCTGTGTTCGTGTTGGATTTGATTCGGAAGTCCACCTCGTGGACCTTAGTGGGGGTGTAAACAGAGAGACTTTCTCCGCTTCGAGTCCGTTCCATTCCTAACGCCGCAAGTTTCCTATCTTTCTATTATTGTTGTTATTTATTCTCTTCCCTTTCCTTCCCTTAGCGCATGCCGGGCTTGGCAGATGTCCTTCGGTCGAGGTGAGGCAAACCGAGCACAATGACTGTTCTGGCTCTTTTTTGACACTCAACGGAACCACCGTCGTATCGTATGGGAGCAAGGGACAGAGACCACGCCCTCGAAAAAAGAGGCCACACCCAAAGCTTACTTTTTTTTTTCGTATCGTCCTATTTTAGCTCCCTTCTGACACCAGATCCGAGATCCAATTCCGTGGGCCCCCATGATTCCTTGCCGGGAGTAGTTTTCCCTTGAGGCTCATTTTTATTCTCAACTTTCCCCCACCATTTACAACGGCATCCCCCACAAAGATAGACACTGCGATATATGTTCCTTGCCTTGCCTTGCCTTTAATCTTTCCCAATTCCCACAAGACTGGGCATTCATAGCGGATTTTCTCTCATTCCACCTCATATGCTTGCTTATATACGATAAGCTACTATTTACATCCACACGCGGATTCCCATACCTACTCTTGTATCGACATACTCAAACTCAAACACTGCCTTCCTGTGTAAACAAAACAACCACCGCCCATGCTCTCCCTACTTCCATACACAGTCCAGTCCGGACTCGAACGTATCCGCAATGTTCACAGAGGCATGAGGCAACCCAGCACCAGCCTCGGCCCGCAAGTCGATTCCACGCAGAGATTTCAAGAACTAGATTCCTCAGCAGACGAAAGCGGCGAGGCCACGCCGCCTCTACCCGCCCGGCCAGGAAGCCAAAGCCCGTGGAACGGAAAAGCAACAGGAAACCGGAGGACCCAGAGAACCACCGGTCTCAGACAACGAGCAGGCTACGGCGCAAGTACAGGGGCGACGGGCACGGGGTACACCACTGCTCATTGCAGCGGAGAGACTACGCCGAGCAGCCTGGCGACGGAAGACGTCGAGGCGGAGTATAGCATCGAGGAGAGGGAGATGGCGTCGTTGATGGAGGATGTTCGCGATGCCTTGCTCGTGCTGGATGATGCGGATAGGCGTCCAAGAGGGAACTCGGCGGGGACTGTGGAATCCGAGACATTTCCTGCAAGGCCGAGAAAGGACTCGGGCATCAAGTGGGACTCCGTCCGTCGTGGTATGTTCCACGAACCATGTTGCTTTTTCTCTTTGTCTCTCCTCGATAAACCCGGGATCTCTAACAGCCAAAACAGGACTCACAAAAATCTCCATCGCCCGCGACGAAAAATCCCAACCCCCCTCCTCCCGGAACCCCTCCTTCGAACGCACCGAATACATAGGCGGCCTCCGCCACCTCCTAACCTCTCTCCCGCCGGACCTCACCCCCGCCGAAATCTCCGCCCTCCGCTCCGCCCTCCCGCGCCCCCTCCACCCTTCCTCCCCACACATGCACCCTTCCTCGGCCGGCGGTCCGCCACCTCCTTCCGTCCTCCACCGCCTCGTGAAGACGGTCGTGGCGGCTTACCTCGTCATAATAGGAATGCTGCTCCCTCACATCCTAGCCGCGTTCCATGCCGCTGCGCGCGCGGAGAGGAAGTACCATGTTGGGGGTGCGTTGGTCGGCGGCGCTGTCGATATGGCTCGCTCGGCTGCTAGGCAGGTCGCTACTATGTCGGTTGGTGGGGATAGGACTGTGGGGGAGGCCGTTGCGAGTGGTGTTGCGTGGACGGTTAGTGGTGTTGCGGGTGGTGTGGCCGATGGGTTGGGAGAGGGCTTGGTTATCATTCAGGAGAGGAGGAGATTTTGAGCATTTTCCCTTTTCCTCTTTTGCTTGGATAGAGACGGGTTAGACGGGAATATTTAGACGTAGAGGTGATATTCTTGTTTCTGGTTCTGGCGTTTTGGGTAATACGAGAGGTTTGTTAGGGCTACTTATGTAGCATCATTGGTCGGTCGGACAGAGTTAACGAATCCATCTTTTGACGAGGCACGCAAGATAAGGGTACAATTGATATATAGCAAACATCAACGGGAGCGGACAATCTGCCTAATGCCTAAACGTACATACACAAGGTTATCATCATACTACAACGCCCGAACTGTCATTCAATCCTGCCCTCCGTCTATCGATTACAAAGGCCTAAAACTGGAACAACCTGTTTGACAAAAACAAAAAAAAAAAAAGAATCGAAGATGGTGTAGTAAAACAAAGTAGAGATGTCCCAGATCCGTCCAAGAACCGCTCAATTTTCTTTTTTCCCCCCCTCTAAACGTTTTGAACCTTCTTTTTGTGCTTCGTTTCTGCCCAACTGCCCTACTCCCCCATCCCCTTCGTTTCCGAAGCATTATCGTACACACACTACCGCCTGACCATCCTCTTCATTATATTTTCCTCAGAAAACGTCCTTCACCACCTAGGCCTTCGCCTGTGTTGATGGCCATCACGGCCGGTGGAGTCACTATGGCGGTTCTCATGCATCACCCTCTCAAACCTGTTCTCGAAGGTGCGCCTCGAGTTGACCGGGGGACGCCTCATGTTCCCGGACGAGTGATTTTGGGGCCCCACGTTGAAGCCTTGGACATTACGGAGACCCCTCTTTATCAACCATTGCTGCGAGACCCTAGGAGGCTCGGGCCAGCCCCAGGTAAGCTTGATCCATTTATTGGTATCGTCCACGAACTCTTGCGCATCGCAGCGCGGCATGTGGCCGAATTTCGATGTGTAGGCATCGGTGAGGGTTTGTTCATCAACGTGCTCGAATGCCGAACGCACATCCTCAAAGATTTGCGGCATAGGGGTTTCCTCAGATTCAATAAGGGCCTGGGAACTCTCCAACGAGGTGTCACGGACGAGGTCGAGGTCACCGAGAGAGCGCCTCGTGTCTTCCGCCTCATGCGCGGGGATGAGGAGCCAGCCCTCACCATCCTTGCCCTGTCGCCCCGTACGTCCCAGACGGTGAATGTATTGTTCGCGGCTGACCGGGCGGCCAACCTGGATAACGTGGGTTACGTTGGGGAAGTCCATACCGCGGGCAGTGACGTCGGAGGAGATGAGGATGGCAGACTGGGCGCGGCGGAAGGCATCCGCAGCGTGAGTCCGGTTCCTTTGGCTGAGCTGACCGTGGATGAAGTAGGTGAAGGGATACTTAATATCATTAGGCCGTGACCTTCGCATCGTGGCATGAACTTTATGGGCAAGTTCCACCATGGTAGTGGTTGAGTAGTAAATGATGGCCTTGAAAGGCTGTCCTGTCTCCTTTGACTTTGCAACCTCGCGGTCGAGAAGCTCGTAGAGTGCGGGGAAGAGGTTGACCTGGGAAGGCAGAATAACAATCTTTTGGGGAATCTTCTCGTGTGTGGGCGCCTCATCATGTCGAATAGTCTGCACAAAGTCGAATTGATCCTGTCGGACCATGGATCTTGCTAGGCCGATAACATTGCGGGGAATTGTCGCTGAGAAAAGCATAGTTTGTCGCGGCTTTTCCTTGACATCAGGGAGCAGTCTCTGGATATCCTCCAGGGCGTCGGCAAATCCGACGTCAAGCATCCTGTCGGCCTCGTCAAGAACCAGCGCAGCCAAATTAGGAGCCTCGACGCGGCTGCTGGGATCCTCCAAGATGTCCTTTAGACGTCCCGGTGTGGCGACCAGAAGATGGCATCCTCGACGCTGGATATCCCGAAGCATGGATCCCTTATGTTGGCCACCAACAGCAACCTGGACCACGAGTCCGGTGTGACGGGTTAATTCCATGGCTTCCTTTCCAATCTGCTCTGCAAGCTCGCGGGTAGGCGATATCACAATACCACGGATGTCATCCGGCTTCGCCCTCTTTGTCATGTGCCTGGTCGCAAGGCTAGAGTCCTCGTCAATCATGCGCTGGAGCATTGGCAGAAGGAACGCGATAGTCTTTCCCGTGCCGGTCTTTGCTTGGGCAACCCTAAGAGAGAGTTAGCTTTTTTTTAATTCAGGGCAATGCGATAGGATAGTATAAGAAGCCTACAAATCGAGTCCGCGGAGAGCAGCGCGCACGGTCTTGTCTTGCACCTCGGTCATGTACTCATATCCCATATCTTGTCGGACGGCGCGGATCAAATTGGGATGAATACCAGCCTCGATGGCATCCTCGAAACGCATTGTCTGGTCCTTAGCAGGCTCTGCATCGGTGGCCTCGGTCTCTGCGGCTGTCGCAGTTCCCTGGTGAAGGAGACGAGAGTGGTGGAAGGCATTATAGAAGGCAGGTCGAACTGTGACCCGGGGAGTCGGGATGAGGCCAACGGCCCGGGATTGGAATTTAGAGATGGCTGGGGCTGAGACCGAGGCGCCGCATACCCGACGTATGGGCGTACATCTTCGGAGGAGGGATTGGCGAAGCATGGTGAAGGAAGAGGGGGAGGGAGGAGAGTGAATGATGATTAAGAAGCGTCGCTCGGTGTTGGAGCTCCGAAAGCTCTACGTTCAAAGAGGAAGGGCCCTCTCGGATTGAAGAGTGGTGTAAATGAAGCAAGGAATGAAAGGACAGATGGTTTCTTCGATGAGCAGGATTTGATCCGCCGGGGGAAGAGTTTCTGTGGAGAGGAGGATGGACTGCGGGTGGTGTAGGTGCGATTGATGTTTGCGGGAAAAGAGACTCGACTTTCTCGTTCGTCCCAACTTTTTTTTAGCTTGGGAATTTTTCTTCCCCTTGCCACGCCAGGAACCACGCGACTGGTCCCATTGTCTCGCGGTTGAAATTTAATTGGGTCCCAAAGATTACCTCATCATGCGCCTTTCAACAATTGACAGCAATTGACAATATTGAATGGCCGGACTTGACAATTTGACAAGGAATTGTTAAAGTCCCCATCAAAGCAAGAGTCAATGAAGTCGAATTGACACCCTGACCAGTCAACGACCCTGTTCTGGAGGAGGCTGCTCCCATGTTACAATGCTGCTAGAAAATACACAGCCACGAAACGTCTTGCATCCGTAGCTTATACTGACATCAAATACCGTCATCAATGGAGTTCCCAATTCAAAATCTATTAGCAAAAAACGGCCTCGCATCCCATAGCAATACCCGCTCATCCCAACCAACCGAAGCAACCCAGCCTTGGCCGAAGAGGCACCAATCCACTCCCGTTGCGAACTCTGTGTGTCGGTTCATGAGACCTATTTGCCTTCCTCTCATCCCCGGAAGAGTGGGATCGTTCGGGTACTTAGATCCATCGGTCCACACCCGCACCGTCATGTCGTAACTGGCCGTAATCAATACATCGCTTTCATGAGGACTCCACGCCAAGCGCCGCACCGCATATCCGTGCCCTTCCATCAAGGAAACGGGGCCGCCGGTCGGGTTCCGGATGTCAAAAGTTCGCACAATCTTGTCAACACCTCCGGTTGCTATTATAGAGTGGTTGTACTTGTTCCAGTCATGGGTCAACACCTCGCCGGGCCCCACTGCTGGCACTGGTTGTCCTGGGAAACCCGGAGGTGGTGCGTGGACCGGGATTGCCGCTGTCAAATGGTATTTCGCGGTTACCGGAGTACGGAGATCGAATATCCGGAGATGTGAGTCGCTCGAGACAGCCGAGACTAGGGCAGGGTTCGACGGGCAGAACGCTGTGCTATATGCGCAGTTTCCTATCGGTAGCGTCGTAATCGAATTCATGCGGGTTGGCGACCACTAATTCGTGTTAGCCATGGTCTTCGCATGGGCGGACGGCGACGCCGAAAGGAACCCCCCTCCCCCTTTCCCACTCACAATTTTGACCGTGCCGTCCCAAGAGCTAGAAGCAAAACTGTCTTTCGTCACGGGGTTCCAGCACACAGAAAACGTCTCCCTCTTATGTTCGTGGAAGTTCATAACGGGGAACCCCGGTTCCACCCCTATGTCGTAAAGCTTGATAGACCCATCTCCGCATGCTACCACCACTTGCCTCTCGTTGATCTCGGACCAAGCGACATCGTATTGCGCATCGTTCGTGTCAAACCTAAGGACCGTGCCTCTGCGTTAGAAAACAGCAACCGAAACTATCCAATGCCTTCGCATTCCCAGTTCAACGACTTACGCCTTCTCCACAACCACTGTCCCCTGGTTCGTCAGGTTCAGAACAAAGACCCTGCCGTTCCCCACAATCCCAAAGTTTGCCGATGTCGCGACCGCGATCTTGTTATCGTAATAAGGCGAGTATTTGACCGCATAGGGGTTGTAACCCTGCGTCCTAAACTCGAGCATCGCCGCCATAGCTAATCAGGTGAAGATGCCGAGGGGCATCACCAATTTTCCCCCACGTCCGAGTAAAGTCGCATTCAGGAACACTGTATTCCGAAAGGGATTCGTTCGCCGTCACGTATATGAGTGCGTGTCGTCTCGGTTCCGGTAGAGCTCCAAGGCAATAAGTGTCGAACAACAGTGGACCTAAGTGAACGAAGCTCTCGAAGAACTGCCCCTCGGACGGACCTCGGCAGGTGCCATTGAAATGGCCTTGGTGGGGTGTCTCCCAGTCACACTTGACTTCTTGATCGGGCAGGTGGGTTGTTTTAGTCATCCTCGCTCCCCGTTAACCCGTCAAGGCAAGTTCAATTGCCAGGTGCCAGGTCAGGTGACTTCGCGCACGCCATCCGGGTACCCCGTCTGAGGAGGTCGCGTCCCATCACCCACTCAACCCTCGCTCCCATCTGCAACTAGAAGAATACGCCCTTTCTGTGATGGGAGATTTCTGCGCTGCCTCCGGGGTGAATTCTGATTTCTAAACCAGCCAAATAAAGTGGGGTGGATGTCTGCCTCACCAGTATATATAACATGAAATTCTCTTAATTATCACACTTTTCAAACAATGGACAATGGATGCCTTTGTTACTCGGAAGCGCAAGAAGACTGACGATCTTGAAGACGCTCTTGACAGCACAGAAGATGAACCAACTGATGTGAAACTTGCCATACTTTCGTCACTTCATCCCGGCATCGAGCAAGAGATATTACTCGACATACTCCTTGCCCACGATGGGTCAGTCGCAGAAGCGTCTGCGATTCTCAAGTCCCAGAGACCACTCAAGAAGCTGAATAGCGCTCTTGCCTATCAACCTTCTCTTAGGCACTTTGCTTTGCCGAAGGGCGACGATGGACAAGCCCTTCCTGCTAGGAAGAGGTTGATATCAAAGAAGGGGGCTACGATGCATCTCTATGACCCTGTCGATGTCGCAGAACACACGCCTTGCACCATCATCCACAATTTCCTGCCAGCCGAAGAAGCGAATGCGCTATTGGAAGAGTTGCTGGCCGAGTCAGAATCGTTTGAGAAGATTACTTTCAAGCTCTTTGAAAATGTGGTCTCGAGCCCGCATACTTCCGGCTTCTTCGTCGAAAGCTACGACGAGATGCACGAGCAAAAGACCGCTTACCTTTATAACGGCGCTAGACTTACAGTAGGGAAATTTTTCTTTGTCGTTTTCCCTTCCTCTTATCTTCTGGTCTCGATACTCAAATTTATCTGCAGGACGTCCGTCGACTTACCCCTCATCTGCTAAAGGTGAAACCTATCGTCCAGGAAGCGGTGAACCAAGAAATTGAGACGAGGATACGCACGCGATACCCAAATCGCCAAAAGTTAAAGTACCAATCTGCGAAACCCTGGGTTCCGAATGCAGCTTTTGTCAACTGCTACAATGGCCCGAAGGAGAGCGTTGGGTGGCACAGCGACCAGCTCACTTACCTTGGACCTCGTGCAGTCATCGGCTCCATCTCTCTGGGCGTGTCCCGCGAATTCAGAGTGCGGCGTATCCTGCCAAAGAACTCCGATAAAGACGCGGCCGATAACCCCGATGCTGAGGGCCAGATCTCAATCCACCTTCCGCACAATTCACTGCTTGTTATGCACGCGGAGATGCAGGAGGAGTGGAAACATTCTGTGGCACCCGCGCTCTCAGTTGAACCACACCCGATTGCTGGGAACAAGCGAATAAACATCACGTATCGGTATTATCGGGATACCATGCACCCAAATTTTACACCCAGGTGCAAGTGCAATATACCTTGCGTGCTTAGGGTAGTGCAAAGGAAGAAGGAAAACTACGGCAAATACTTCTGGATGTGTCACGGAGGAAACGTCCCGGCCAAAGAATCATGCACGTTTTTCGAGTGGGCGCGGTTCGACGACGATGGAAACCCTACTCGTACGAAACATGAATCGCCATCAACATCGAAGACTGCTACAACCACTGCGATCAGATGAAATGCCACTCTCCGTTGAGGTGGTTATCGTCAATCATGCTGAATTAGTGACTATCTTCCAGGAGACGTGTCGACGACCCCCTTCACCCAGGAGAGTTTGTGCGGTGAGAGAGTTGTCGATACTTCTAAGGGTTCACGTAGGGAGTGCCCCGCTTGTGACCCGGGACTAGCTTGATATCCAACTCATCGAGAGTGAAATTGTCCAGCGCTCTGATATTTACCGGGTAGAGGTCGTTCGCCTTCACAAAGGCCCTGGTTGCCTCGTCAAGTTTGTCCATCTCATCCTGGGTGAGGTCCTTAAATTTGTTCGCGATGAGAACTCCGCACTTCTTACAGAACGACTTGAGCACCATTCCATTGTTGAAGGTATAATCGGTGATCGAATCCCATCCCTGAATGACAAGCTGGTCTTTCTTGGGGTATATCCATACGACTCCGTACTAAACGAAAGTTAGTTTCCGGATGTTTGAGAAAGGGGTTGGCACCTGCGGCCATGGATGCGAGGAGGCTGGCTTACCCTTTCGCAGATGCTGCAGGTACATTCCGCAATTGGAGCGACGGGCCCAAACCCGTCATAATTCTTGTCGATAGGTTTGCTGCGCAAGGCGAACGTGACAGCTCCGCAGTGGCAGCTACCGTTATACATCCTCGAACCCTCGATCTCGGCGGTTGGTTCTGGGCCGGAGTATTCAGGCACCACATGTTCTGGTCCGATCTTCTCACCGCCGGCTCTTTGAAAACATATCAGCACATATCTCCTTACTATCCCGGCATACAAAGTACCTACGGGGTCTTTTCCAGAGCATGTGTATCCATGCCTTGGATACAATGGACCTGTCAAGCCGCAGACGAATTAGTATCGAGTGAAACGAACTTCCGAAACGATGACAACTTAGACGCTAAGGGGACGGCCATACATTCAACGCATACAAAGTGCCATTGGGAGTGTCTCCCTTCCCGATGGCAGAGACGCCGCATTTGGGGCAGAACTGCACCGCAGTCAGTATGCTCATCTATTTGACTACCAATCCCGGAGCGAACCCAGGCCGGTCAAACGCCTACCATGTGAGAAACCTTTTTGCTGCCAAATTCATACGTCGTGAGATCATCCAAGTTGCCCTTGACGATCTTCACCGTGCTGGCGGGCGTGAAAATGACAAGATAGCCTTTCTTGAAGCAGATGCTACAGCCACAGTGCATCGCGCTCTTGATTTCGGGGACCTCGGCCTGATAGACGAAGGCGCCGCAATGGCAGTTGCCGCGGTACGTCTTCGTTGGTGCTTGGGGCTCGGACGACATGTTTACGGTGTGGCTTCAAGAAATACTATTTCGAAATATGGAGAAAACCCGGAGAGAAATCGCTGGACTTGAAAAAGAAGAAGCTGGGTCGGACCAAGAGTTGTTATGTTTGCATCGGGATTTAACCGCTGAGGAAAACACTTCTCCTCACTCCTGGGGCACAGCAACGATTGAACGTTGATACTCCACGACACTGTGGGTGGGGAGCGGGGCCCCTCACAGAAGTTCTGGGACAGAAGTACCGATGTGCGGACTCCAACCAATTCCTTGGGCGATTCTGCCTTCTCCCGCACAGGATCTTGCGGGCATGAAGTTGCTCCGTGAAAAACGCGGGGGGGTGGGGAGCTTTGACCCGCGCCCCTCCACAAGGCCACAAGGAGCTGAAGCCCACCTACGAAGTACTAGGGCTGACGCTCCATGAGAATTAAACCCCAACGGATTCAACACACGCCGACAGCGCATCTACAGCATCGCCTCCTTCCGGGCTTCAAGGGGTGAAGTATGACTGGATGGCGACAGTTGACTAGGTGGTAGTTTATCACGACGAGTCATTCCGGCGAATACAAAGTTAGCGGCGGGAGCCGTGATTCCCCGCTGACGCGCCGAATAGTAATCAGCGGCGGCACATCAGCCCGACACGCTGTTCAGCAGGACCGCAACCAGTTGTATTCAACACGATAGAGCTGCGCGGCCAGACAACCCCCGAAGTTTCAGGGTGGGGAGACGGTTGTTGCTTGCCGGGTAAGCCGGAGTCTTGTCGCAATTCCACCCATCCAAGCCGCAGATGAAAAAGCGACTACCTTGGCATCTCGCTGAAGGTAGTGTCATTCAGTGTCACCAGTCTCAGATGCACGTTGGGATCTCGAAATTCTGGGGCTGTCATTGAGAGAACTCGCCTTCACTTCTCCTCTCCCAATTAGATATAGTGATTTATTTCATGACGTGGTGACTTGCGTTCACGAAGCCACTCCTAATTTTCTTGCCCCATCTCATAAGTCAAGCCGGTCATGACCTTTTGGATACGGCACAGGACGAGATGACCCCAGCTCATCCACGGGAGGCCAATGATGCACCGGCGTCTCGGGCT
Organism: Scedosporium boydii; assembly: GCA_002221725.1. NCBI lineage: Eukaryota > Fungi > Ascomycota > Sordariomycetes > Microascales > Microascaceae > Scedosporium > Scedosporium boydii. The sequence goes on from NJFT01000212.1 coordinate 66,676, forward strand.
ACGGGAGAGAAATCTACTTGATATCACGGCGAAACCGGGAAATTGGTCTCTTCTCGCCGGCAACATTCTTCATAACGTCTCACTGAGTGTATAACTCCCAATCCAAAGAGCACCAAGAGCCCACCCGCATATCAGCCACTCTGGCATTAAAGCGATCTCCTCTGTAGATCCTCTACTCATCCAGATAGGAGCCGGCAAAATACAACTGAGCATATGTCAAGCCATTATCAGATCTCTCTCCTTTTCTCCCTTGGCTCTTAACCACTAGTGATATGCGTCGGCGGGTGTAGGCACAACAAGCTTAAATGGTGCCAACCTGGTCCACCTTTCCGCTCTTGAACCCAAGTAGTGAAACAAGGTTTCTCCCACGTGAAGAAAACAATGTCAAGGCCCATCAAGAGAAGTAGGTGAGGATTTCCAAAATGGCAGCCTGGCCGGAAGGGATTCTGCGATGTGTGAAATCGTGAAGAGCCTCGGTGACGTTCTCAAGTCCCTAAGATTTCCTTTGCCCCATCCTCTAAGATTGCCACTCGAGGAAGCTAAACACAACAAGAAACACTAGCCTGCCCGGTTAGCTCAATCGGTAGAGCGTGAGACTCTTAATCTCAAGGCTGCGGGTTCGACCCCCGCATTGGGCTCAAATCCCAATGCGCCTTCTAAGAAGGCATGTTGAATATTTTTTTTTTTCCCTCTTCCTTTTTTTTTGCTCACAGATACTTTGACAGAAGAAGCGTAGATTCTAAGAGGGATCTGGGAACTCAGACAGGGTGAAAACAAAACACATTCGCGTATACGTACGAGGCTGAATATCCAAGCCTTGTGAAAATTGCCTTCTTTTAATACGATGCAATGTGAAGAAAGTGAAGATCATGAGTCGCGGTAGTGTGTAGTGTCGATGTGCAAGAGCCGACCGATTTGGGAGCTGGGGTTCAATGCCAGCGACAAGGCGACTGGCTGCCATGAGAGCATTTTATGCGTCAACGTGCAGTCGTCCTCGCCCAATGAATGCAGTAGATACTCGCATCTCCTCTCGCCGAGACTTTTTCCCATCCACGACTCTAGAATCGATTTAATCAGGATCCAAAGTCATTCGCACGAGGTTTCTAGAATAAAGTCCAGCTTTGCCCAAGTCCTGGGTTCAATTGGGAGGGAGAAACAGGAACCTCATCCGAACCCATTTATTATGACCACTTGTCAACAGCCGTCAGACACCCTCGTCGTCGCATCCCCGCCAATTCTCCAATTCTCCAATTCTCCTCATCGCCCGGACGACCGAACCACAGCATCAAGCACTGCGAAACCCTGGGCTGACACTCTTGGTGCGACACAGGCTCCCGCTGCACCTTTTTCGACTTGCCCCGACCATTTTTTTTTTCCTCTCCAAGAATCCTCACTATCGCGATCGCGGAAAACCGTTTTGTACTATTTCGGATTCATTACATCGCCGACCCAATTCTCGAGACGGAACGAGCGCTGCCTTTTATTACAACTTTGAAGTATTTACTTTCACAGCTGGCGGGGTTAGTTCCATTGATGTACCGACCCCAGGTCCTGCCTCGAGGCAGCCGACGTCTTGGAGGGTGTTGAAAAAAGACCTACGCCTTACGAGTCGCAAATTCAACGTCTCCCGAACCCCAAGCGGATATCTCAGAAAAAAGAAAAAAAAAAGGAAGGAAAAAACTACCGATCGAAACTGCGCGAACGAGGGGGAAAAGAAACGAGTCACGATGCCCGCCATAGACATCCCAATCGCACGACCCCTCGACCTCCTCCCGCGCGACAACGAACGAACCGTCGGCTCCGTCCCCTCCGCCTACAGCGATCTCAACTCCTCCCCTCACCCTGGCGTCGTAGCCGGCATCGTCCTCGGCTCCATAGCCGCCTTCCTCCTCGTCATCTTCCTCATCTACACATGTCTCAATATCGCGCCGCCCGTCTACAGCGAGACGGCATCAAGTTACATCGGCGGCAGCTCCGTGCTGACACTGGGCACTCTAGGTAGGAGGCGGCGAGGGGGAGGAGGGTCCCGGTCTCGCTCGGGTGTGAGGGTGCGGGAGACTGTGGAGGTGAGGATGAGGGAGAGCGGGGGCGGAGGTGGTGGGGAAATGAGGAGGCATAGTAGTAGGGGAGGAGCACCGCGCCCGATCATTGTTGATGCCGAGCCGCCGGAGAGTGATAGCGAGATTTATGTGGAGAGGAGGAGGAGGGTTAGTAGGGCGAGGGCGCCGCGGACGGTGAGCACGGTTAGTGATGATGATGAGATTGTTGTTGTGGAGGAGGACTTGTTGCCGCCTAGGAGGGGGAGCAGGAGGGCAGAGAGTAGTACATATGAGTCAGAGAGGAGACAGAGTCGGAGGAGGAGTAGCAGGGACTACTGAACTGCAGGTGATTGGGGAGTTTCTTGGGAGTGTACGGGTGGTGTTAGTTGGAGAAGGTTTGGGCTTGGGCTGTCGGACGAAACGGCTGGGGGTGGCTCTTTTGGATTGTGACTAACGAGGTATATGGCTTTGTCTCTCGTCTTCTTGTCTTTTTTTTCGCTGGATTTTCTTGGATCTCATGGGAAACGTTTTGTTGCTTGTCTACGATATCAACTAGGGTGGAAAAGGGTGGTTCGGAGGTTCGGACTGGAAGGAAGTATGGCGGACGGGAAAGTGTTAGTGTTACGAAAGCTTCAGAAAACATGTACGTGGATATGGCGTCGATGATGGGACTTGTGATTATCCTTCTTTTCTTTGCGAGCGTTTTTTTTGGGGTACAATATAGTGCCTGGATTTATGCCTACAACTATTGAGTTTCAGTATTCCGTTTTCGAGTGAGACTTTGGCTTTGAACTTCGGACTGAACCTGGGGTTCATGATTTCGTACCTGTGCCTTCAAAGCTTCGTGCCGCCAAGATTTTTTCCTCGCGTCACTCTCTCTAATCTGTGAGACGAGCGATACCACAGTGTCTCGAGGTATTATCTGAGCCAAGTTTTCCTGCCCTACGAACGAACTCGTTAGACAGTCCCGACCTGTCCAAGAAGCCACATCGAATGGGATCAATCGTCGCCCCCTCTTCGCTCTCCCGCTGCCTCCGAAGACCCGATCTATGACGACACTTGACGCCTGATCTGACTCGAACGGGCACTTATACGAACCACCATGAAGTAGCTATCACCTCTCGACAGCTCTCTGCTGCTCTCTCACATGCAAAATATATCTATCATTCCTCCCCTGTGTTCAATGTTCCTTCCCATCTCCTGCATCACCAGATTCTCAGTTATAATAAATCCCAAATTCTTTGCGACGCCGGGCAAGTCAATTCAGTAGACAC